>JAJHUR010094454.1:7496-25076 GCA_027495735.1 Lutjanus campechanus | reverse complement strand
AAGACACTGGAAACAGCAGTGTGTGTGTGTGTGTGTGTGTGTGTGTGTGTGTGTGTGTGTGTGTGTGTGTGTGGATTGAGATATTAAGTAGAACCAACAAGTCTTCAGTCACACTGACAAACATCACTAACAAATTTGATTTCTTTTTAAATTCAACTCATCATGTCAAAAGATTTCAAGCTAGAAAAACTCATGTTTATAAGTTCTGAAGTGTTTAGAGAATAAATCAGATAAAATTTTAAGTTTAATTAACTTGAATAAATAAAACTTGTATATTTACGTTAAGTTCATGAGTCAAGATTTGTTTATTCTACTAAATTCCTGAATGTTTTTTTTTTTACAGTGAAGCAGTGTCATATGGTGTTTTAATTAAATAAATTAAGACCTGAGAAACCTGACAGTTGTCACATTTTCCTCTCAATGTGTAATTTGTCTTATGACTTGAATATTCTTCTGACTTCAGCCTAAAAATACACGGATAAATGTCCAAAGACTGATCAGATTCAGTATTACTCAGTATTATCCTCCACGTCTGCTCCATATGATTGAAATTTTTACTCAGCCGGGCCCGTATGGGGTCTCCCAGGTCGTGCGCAGGGGCTAAGGCCCCCTCTAACACTCTCATAGTTCTTGATCATTCATGCAAGAGAATCCGTGGGTCACAGAGCGGGCTGGAAAAAAGCAGCTCACAAGTTGCTCACAGTGACAGATGTCCTCTGGAAGATTTCTCCATCTCGTCCTCCTCCCCCCTCCCCTCTCACCCTCTCCACCTCCGTCAACCCACCCACCCGCCCACCCGACCTCTCTCAGTGCTTCTAAGCTGGGAGAGAGCAGCGAGAGGTGATCCCGGCCTGCTTAACCTACTTCCCAAGACCTTGCTCTCAAAGTGGGTGTTAGTGTGTGTATGTGTGTGTTTATTCATCAGGATAAACTCTCGATACTTGTCTTAACGCCTCTATCTGCGCCTGCAAATGCCACTCGTGCACTTTGACGGCATGAGATCTACAACTCTGACAGATCTCAGTGTGGAGGAACATAACTGAAAGAACTTAGAGTGACACGTTCTCACTGTTCTAAGGGATGTGAAAGTTACTATTTGTGTTTTTGACTAACTCAAATTTTACTTTTTCAACCTTAAGTCGGGTTAATGTTGCACCAGAGGCTCTCATCCAGGTTTTAAACTTCACAGCTGATCGTCATTTATTGGTTATGATAATGATTATTATGATGATAATGATCCTAATATTTTAATTAAATATTACAGTTTTACGTCCATGTCTGTCCAGACTCATATAATACATGTAGTGAAGACTTTGAAGGAAATATGTTTTTAGGGTTGTAAGTAATGATTGTTTTCATAGTCGATTAATCGGTCGATTATTTTCTACATTAATCGATTAATAGTTGTTTGGTCGAATGCCATAAAAAAGGTGAAAAATGTTGATCAGTGTTTCCAAAACCTCAACATAACATCCTCAAATGTCTTTTTTTGTCCACAACCCAAAGATATTCCGTTTACTGTCCTAAAGGAGTAAAGACACCAAAAAATATTCACATTTACAAAGGTGGAATCAGAGAATTTTGATTTTTTTCATAAAAAATTACTCAAACCAATTAACTGATAAGCAAAATTGTTGGCAATTAATTTAATAATCGATTAATCATTGCAGCTCTACATGTTTTGTGAGGTTGCTGTGACCCTTGACCACCAAAATCTAACCAGTTTATCCTTGAGTCCAAGTGGATGTTTGTGCAAAATCTGAAGAAACTCCGGCAAGAATAGATACTGCGTTCACAAGAATGGGACAGACGGAGAGACAGACCAAAAACATAATGTCTCCGTCCACGACTGTCACCCGCCTGAATGCTTGAAAATGAAATCCACAGCAGTGGAAGAAACTGAAGTCCTGAATTCAAAATTGTACTTGATTGAAAGTTCAGTGTGAATCATTTTAAAGGACCAGTGTTCAGGATTTAGTGGCATCTAGCGGTGAGCTCGCAAATTCCAAACTTCCCGTCTCACCCTCCCCTTCCAAGGGTGTAGGAGAACCTACTGCAGCAGTGAAACTCGTGCAAAATGCAACAGGCTGTATCTAGAGCCAGTCTTTGGTTTGTCCGCTCTGGGCTACAGTAGAAACAGCAGTGCAACATGGCGGACTCCGTGTCAGAGGACGCGCTCCTTCTGTAGATATTAACGGCTCATTCTAAGATAACAAAAACAGAGTGACTCTTATTTTCAGGTGATTATATGCTAATGAAAACATACTAATGAATATTATATTACGTTGGTTCCAGCTGTTCAATTCAATTCAATTCACCTTTATTTAAAGTGTAAAATCACCAAAACATGGTCTCAGAACACTTTACAAGACAACACACACAGACAATTAGCTGTTAAACTGAAAGGCTGCTTTTCTTGGTCTAATGTGACAGGATATTGATCATCTTTGGGTTTTAGACTATTTGTTGGACAAAACAAGCAATCTGAAGACATCACCTTGATCATTCAACATACTTCTTTTGCTCTGCATCACAATTTACTGACCATACTAACATTTCGGTCCCTCTGGACTTTCGTCAAGAGTTACAACACTGATCTAAACTTGATAATGCCTTCAGGATCTTCTTTTCTCAAGACTGACTTGATAACTTGTCAAAGCATCTGCATCGGAGATTGTCTGATGCACAAAAATCTTCTTTGAATGACCCACATCATAGTCATTCGATAATTTCTCCTTTGTATTTTCTAGAAGTCTTGTCAGCAGTAAAACAGGTTGTGCCGTGTAAAATAAACGCCTCATTTGTGCTGTGTAGAATCGTTTTTCATAAAGAGCTTAGATCTGTAAAGCTAAAGTCGGCCCGTCTCCACTCAGACGCGGCGTCCCGGTCACAAAGGTTGGATTAGGGACCTTGCAGTAACTAACTCTTCCATGTCATTTGCAGTGAGACCAAGATCAATCAGTCAGATGAAGGGAGGGAGTCTTTAGATAAAGAGAAATTAAACAGAGGGAGGGAGCGGCAAAGGGAGGAGGGAGTCTCTTAAATAAAGAGAAATTAAACAGATGAAGGGGATGGTGTCTTTAAATACCGCTCAGCCACTGTACGGCCTCCCTCATCCTTTAATGTAATGAGAAGAGGCGGAATAAAAGGCTTGGCCCTAGGATGAAAAGGTGATGGCGTTTTTTTTTTTTATTCTTCTTTTTTTCCTGAGCGGTGAAAGCCTTATCCTAATGTAGATTAGATGTTAAATCTGACAGAAGGGTGAAGCTTTGGTTAGAGTGTTTTCACCTCATTTCACTTGGCCTGGCCTGGAGATTGTATGATGTTCTGATGAAGATGAAAAGCAAAAAGAAGGAAAGGAGCGTGTGTGTGTGTGTGTGTGTGTGTGAGAGAGAGAGAGAGAGAGAGAGAGAGAGAGAGAGAGAGAGAGAGAGATTTGTGCATGGGCTTCCAAAAAGTGTGCTTGTCATTTCTGGAGAAAAATTTCAATTGGGTTGGGTTTCAATTCCAAAAAAAGTTGGGACAAAATGCAAATAAAAGCAGGATGTAATGATTTGCAAAAACCTTTTGACCTATGTTCAATTGAATACAGTACAAAGACAAGATATTTAATGTTCAAACTGATTGACTTCATTGTTTTTTGTAAATAAACACTCATTCTGAATTTGATGTCTGCAACATTTTCCAAAAAAAGTTTGAACAGGAACACGTTTACTACTGTGATGCATCACCTTTTCTTTTAAGAAAACTCAGTAAGTGTTTGGGAACTGAGGACACTAACTGACGAAGTTTTGTAAGTGAAATTCTTTCTCATTCTTGCTTGATATAAGACTGTCCGGGGACTCCTTTGTCATGTTTTGTGCTTCATAATGCATCAACATTTTCAATAGGAAACAAGTCTTTTACTACGGATGGATGGCATCATATGTTGCTCCTCTCAGCTCGGAGGTATTTAAGTTTTGCACAACTTTCCAACTTTTTTTTTGGAATCGGGGTTGTATGTTACAAAGTGGCAAAGACACACTGTATATGTAACACACATGTAAACACACACGCACCCTGCAACACACAATCTGAAGTGTATCACGATGTCTGTCCGTCTCCCTTGCACTGAATTTGAGGATAAATATCATTTGTTGGTCAAGCAGGTCATTAGTGAGTGACGGAGAAGAAAAAAATCTGTCTGTGTGTGTTTGTGTGTGTGTGTGTGTGTGTGTGTGTGTGTGTGTGTGTGTGCATTTTCTCTGTAATAATAATCCCTATGAAATCCAGATTTCTCAATCCGGTAGCTCAAGCTGACACTTTAAATAAAATCATTCTAATCCCACATGGTAAGAGAAATGAAAATGAGGAGATTAACATGGAGGGAGGGAGGGAGGGAGGGAGGAGGGGGAGAAGTAGGGGGGGTTAGCGCCCTTCTCCCCCTCTGTCTCTCTCTCTCTCTCTCTCTCCCTTTCTGTCTCTCTCTCTCATCCTTGAACCCCGTTATTTCCTCCAGTCAGACTGCCCTCTTTCTCATCATGCTCGGGGTGAGAGAAAGGTAGATACAGTAGAGAGTTTATGGCGGGTGAGAAGCTTTTAGCCCTCAATTTAATTTTTTGTGGGGGGAATATTTAGATAGTGTCTGCTGGAGTGTGTGTGTGTGTGTGTGTGTGTGTGTGTGTGTGTGTGTTCTACCAGGGGAATACAATAATTGGACACTGGCAGGACCACTGATCCAATCAGATGATGGGGAATGATCTCTCATTCTTTCTCTTGCAGTCATACTCCCCCTAAAACACGCACCCTCACACACACACACACACACACACACACACACACACACACTCCCAGTTCATTCAGTCATACAAATAAAGTCATGAATGGGTGGAGTCTGAATGTGTTGGCATTTTAACCCTCTACACCCCATAGCGCCCCAGAGCTCCTGTCATTTTAAAATCATTCCCAGCGTATTAAAACACAGAAAAATAGTCCAGAGTTTTGTGTTGTAGATACTTTAAATTGTCATCAATAACTGGAACTGGAAATATGCATCGTTATATTGAGATCTGTGATTATTTTTTTTTCTGTTGTTACTAAACAGCGGGACCTCCCAGGGCGCTGTTGTCCAGGGGGAAGGTGCAACAAAGAGTTGGTAGGGAGGACTGACTGGCACAAATTGCCAAAAACACCACCTACTGCCACATTATCTGTTCACAGAGATTAGCCTCTGACTCCATTCTCACGTCTCAAATTCCTAATCGGACTGTAAACAATGGCCAGCGCATGGAAGAGGAAGTTTTGGCCCTGATCCGTTATCCATTTTCTGGCTGCACCGGAAGCCCTGAAACACTGGCCACTGATTACTCCCAGATGCTTAATTGTCATCAGACGATAGCTGATGGGTTCTAAGATTGAGTGGACATAAACACAACTCCAAATGAATCCTACCGCTCCGTGTCAGATGGATGCGGTGCCATTCTTCACCAAAACATGTATGATAAGTGGGCAAAACCAGGGGTTCACAAACTTTTCCATTCCAAGCCGCCCAAGTAGCATTATCTTATGGCCGTGCTGCTTTTTGTAAGATATATATATATTCTGCTGGGTGCTTTTGCTTTAAGTGATGCTGAAGTTTAGATAGTTTTAAACATTTGAGAGGGTCTCAAAGCTGAAAATGCATTCAGGGCACTCGTAGCCATTCTTATGTGCAGCAGTAGATCCCAAATTTATGTGTGTTGCATTGTACTTGAGTGAGTTTTTGCAGCTGTGCAGCTTTTGTCACTTGGGCTGTTGGTCTGATCATCAGGACTTTTCATTTTCAGAAACAGAGCAGAGCAGCGTCATGGCAAGTCAACACTGACAGCTCCTGATGTGATGAATGACGTTTTGACTGGCAGCCAAGAAAGACGAGCATGCCAAATAAGATTTCAGCATGTTATATATTATTTCATAATAATACACATAATGATCATTCTTAAATATTTTTTGGCATTTTGCTGCAGCCCTCTCTGACAAACCCTGGAGGCACTTTAAACATCACTGGGATAAACTGTTGACTTGTTGACGACCGGATCGTGTTTATTGTAGCATCATCACTGTGTTCCCACATCTCAGCAAATACTTGAGTGAGTAAAATGTTATAATAGCTGATAAAAAAAAGTCTTTTATTCTTTAAAGGGCCAGTGTGTCTCATCTCACAGTGAGCTGGCAGACTGCAAACTCCTCCTCTCACTCTCCCCTTCCAAATGTGAAGGACAGGGGGCTGCAACCTGAGGCTCTGGAGTCGCACGCAGCTCTTTTCCCACTCTTCAGTTTCAAATGAATATACAGATTTAATAGCTGTGGCTCCAGATAGATTTTTCTTTCCTTTTTCAGCCAAAAATGGCTCTTTTGATAGTGAAGGTTGCAGACGCCTGGTGTAGGAGAACCTACAACAGCCACAAAACTCGTGCAAAATACCAAAGTCTGTTCTGGGCTACTGTATAAACATGGCAGTTCAACATGGCCGACTCGCTGCCTCTGTAGATATAAACAACTCATTCTAATGCAACAAAAACATAATAATTCTTATTTTCAAGTGATTACACACTAATGAAAATGTACTTTGATACTGAATATTATACTGACTATTATATTCCTTTTTTTTGGAGCTCTCTAAATCTGATGCTGCATCTGTAAGTGACAAAAATGAAGTGCCTTAAAGTATGTGTAATTGTCAGAAACTCTGAGAAGTGAAAATAAAATTAGAAAGAAAACTACAGTAAAGATTTCTCTAATGTTTTGTAATTAAACTGTCAGGTCTTTCTCTAGATTGCCACTTGTGCTGCTGATGTTTGACAAATACATGTTGGCATTTACGCCCCGTCACCCATAAAAAGCACAGCAGAAGGTCCTCAGTTTGGTTAGCGAACACTTCACAATCGCTGTTTTCACTGCTTAATCCAGCTCTTGTCCTCATCCTTCCTGTTTCCTCCTCTCTTTATCTCTCCATCTCCACCTCTCTGTGCCGACCTTCCTCCGCTCTCTCCCGCTCCGTCACCTCACCTCCATCTCAGCTTTTCATTTAGACGTTTCCCTCCAATGCCGTACTCCTGTCCTCGCTTTTTTGTTAACCCTCTCCCACACACACTTTATCTCCATATGATTCATTTGCCCTCTCTCTATCTCTCTGACTGTCCTCGCAATCTCTCCCTCCATCCACCCCCTCTATATTCATCTCTTAAGCACATCCTTTTTTCTCCTTCTCTCCTCCATCTCCACCGCCATCCCTTCCTTTTAAAGGATAATCTTCAGCTAAGTGGACAGCACTTCGCTCACTCTCGTTCCCTCTTAAGTGACCATCCGATAATCTCAGGATTCTCTGTTGAACCCCCACACAGAGGGAGAGTGGACGGATCGGAAAGCCCAGAATGGAAGTCCTAAACTGGGTCAAGACAAGGCCAGAGCCCGGGTCCTCTGGGGCTGATGGGACCAGAGCGGGATGGAGAAAAGGCGGATGCCAAACAAAGTTGGAGTGAGATCATCAGAGCAGATGGACATCATATCTCTGCGCTTTTATCTGTCTATCTTGTTCTCTCTTCAAGGCTGCAGGGCCTCGACTTTGAGATAGAAAGAGATAAAAAACTACAAGAGTGCTCTCAGTAGAGTGCAGATCCCCGCCAGGCGACAGATGGTGGAGCACCTACTGCAATGCCACCACAACTGTCAGATGCAACCAGCTGAGATTTGCAAAGTTCAACAATAACATGACTCCCACATGAAACAATATTTAACTGAAGCGGTTGCTGATCACTTGCAGCACCTAGCGGTCAGTTAAGAAGAGTAGGAAGTCAGCTGATTCCACCAGGCACGGTTGCGTTGCGTGACGGCTGTGTCACCTCAGCCGGAGCTGATCACTGCCATTTTACACAATGCTTGTGATTCTGCTAGCAGCACAGCAGAGTCAGTTTCTATGGACGGTGCAACAGGAAGTCAGACACAGAAAGAGCAGCAAGAATCCAGTCAATTTTCAAAATAAAACCCTGTACAGACTCGAAACATTTTAACTACGTAGCCCGTTTATCCATGGTAGGAGCACTAAAAGCAAGGAAACAGGATCAAATCGACAAAATCTGAGCAAGTCAACACAATCATGCGGGCAAAACTGCCTCTGCCGAAACCGCTGAAACGCTGCTGGTGGGACCTGCAGCCATGTGGAGGACGGATCAGAACTGTGGTGCAGATGTGCCGTGCACAGTGGAATCAAACGGTTACTGCTTCACAGCCTCCACCAACCCGTCTGTCCAGACTTATATAATATATGTAGTGAAGACTTTTAAGGATTTCAGTCTGGAACTTTCTACTATATTGACCTGTAACTTTGAAGGAATGTAAGTCAATGACTTGGCTAAACAGTGAAAGTCTTCATTTGACTTTGACTTGGTGTTCATGACTTGAGACTTGTGACAGATGACTTGAAAGGACTTGCCTTGTTTATAAATTAAATGTTTAAATTTTTCAAGGCAAACCAGCAAAGCTCAGTGCACGAGGCAGCAGTCAGAGAGGGGGTTCATCCAAAAACAATAAAAATTTGGATTAAAGTATTATGTTGTCGATGACTGCAGTAAGAAGAGAACAGCAGTGTGCAGTGTCATACGAGAAGCTCCTTACACAGATGTGTTAATAGGCCAAAAAGAAATGCTGTGATCCTCCTGAAGGGGAGCCAAGACACGAGGCTTAACATTGTGATGTAATTTTTTTTTTCCTCTTTTGGAACTATGAGGCTATATTACAATAACAGAGCCCCACTCGACATGGTTGTTCATTTAGGAGACTTCCTGTAGCAGTGTTCATTAATGCTGAAAAGAAAATGCAAATTTATAGAAACTGATCATCAGAATTTCATGTGACTTGACTCTTGACTTGTTTGATTTATAGCAGGAACTCGACTTGACTTGCTTGATTCTCACCACAACCTATGACCTGCTTGAGACTTGAAGGTCAAGACTTGAGACTTGCACATTGGTGACTTACTTCCACCTCATCGCTATCCATGTGTGATTCCAGTGAGTAACTTGCTATCTTCACATAATGATGTCACAGCAAAGTTGACCTTTCACCTTTTGGATATAAAAGTCTTCACTTCATCATTTTATCTTATTAGATATTTGTGGATTTTTGTCAAAATTAGGGGATTAGTTTAGTCCCCCCCCCCGTATGAGAACGGGACGGACATGATGTCACAGTGACCTTGGCCTTTGGACCACCAAAATCTAATCAGTTCATCCTTGAGCTCAAGTGAACTTTTGTGCCAAGTTTGAAGAAATTCCCTTACGATGTTCTTGAGATATTATATTGACCCGAAAACGTAATACCTGTAGCCTCGGCTGTTGTCAGCCTGGAGCCATAAAAAATGTTTTGTAACAATTCTGAGTCACAGAGATTCTTCAACATACAGTCATGGATGTGCATGAAAAAAATTAGGCTGATTGGTCCAATCATATTCGTGATCAGCTGCAGACAAACTTCAGGTCCGTTGGTCAGGTCACTCACACATGCACATCCACAAATGATTGTATGATCCCCTGCCATGAATGATAATGATAAAGATAATAATGATAATAATATTAATTATAGTAATAATAATAATAATGAGAAGAAGAAGAAGAAGAAGAAGAAGAAGAAGAAGAAGAAGAAGAACTGATGTGTTTGTTTAAAGTGCAGACAAACGGACGTCACTTAGCTAATAGGGGGATTTGCTGTTGTTTTTTCTATCTGGACACACAAAAGAGGCTGAAGAGAGGGAGAGAAGATGTATTCACGTCGGTGGGGTCAGTGAGAGGACGTGACACACGTGACAAACACACACATACACAGAGGTTGTGCTGATGGTACAAGATTCGTAGCACCTCCTTACTGGAGAGAAAAGAAGCCCTTAGTCAGGTTACACACACGCATACATACACACGCACACACACACACGTACTTGTTTTTTCTTTTCTTCCGCTGTCCTCTTTACGGGTCAGCGGGTGAATGAAGCCGCTGTCACTTTCCTTTGGGAGGCGTCAGTGACAGGCAGGCTGACCACGATAAACTTCCGCACAGGAAGAGGAGATTCCTGCAAGGAAAAGGCCAGGAGGATCAGGAACGGCCCCAGGCATCACTTGTCCTCTGGCTTAGCTAAAGACACTGGAAACAGCAGTGTGTGTGTGTGTGTGTGTGTGTGTGTGTGTGTGTGTGTGTGTGTGTGTGTGTGTGTGTGTGTGAGTGTGTGTGAGAGAGACAGAGAGAGACAGAGAGAGAGAGGGAGAGAGGGAATTTGGGGATGGAGGGTGAGTAATAAAACCATCACTGCACCACTGAAACAGAATAACTGACTTGCAGAATTGTAATGTAGATAATGACACAAGCCTTTTCCTTTTAAAAAACAATAACATTATATTGTAAAATTAAGGCAGAAATCTAATATATTTACTGTATTAAATGACCATGATATGTCATCAGAGATTAAGGAAACATACTAAACTTTTGATACACAATTGTTTCACACTGCTCTTTTAATACTAATAAGCTGGTCTATTTATAATAAAGCAGTAGCAGATTTTAAGTCATTTTGGTCTAGTTTTCCTTAGACTTTATATCGTACAATAATTAACTTTATACACTACAGTAACTGCTAATGTCAGCCTGCAACATCAAGTAGTTGAAAGTAGAAAAAGTCATTGGAGACGTTGCGTTTCGAGCAGTCCGAAAGTGTTGTGCGAGTGTTTTACTCACAGGGGTTACTTTTACATATGCTTACCGCAAAATTTGAAACTTTGGCCATGTTTAATGTTAACATCCAAGATTGTAACATTATATATATAATGGAAAATAATATCCTCAATAGGTGGCTTTACTTTTAGGAAAAACTATGGGTTGATTCCTACAAGAGATAAGAGACAAATTACAGTATTTTTCAAGTAACTGCAGTAACACAAAACAAATACCACTAAAACCCAGTGAACTTCAGGTAATGTGTTTTGCAAAATAGGATAAAAACCCTTTTGCATTTTCATTTCAGAGGAATTATCCTCTACACCAGACTTTTTCCTTCGCCCCACAGGTACTTTCTCTGCTGTGTGAAACACAAGCGGCACCTCGAGACAGAAACAGTTCATCTCAGAACATTTACAGGCCCGGAGTAGGGGACATTATTCTTAGAGCAGTTATTCATACCAACAGAACAAAAGAGACAGAGTCCTATTATGGGACTCTGCCGTGTCCCGACGCTGGATCTCTACCGGCACAGGTGCCACTGTGGCTCATTTATAGCCAGGTTAGGCCATGGTTAAGGCATGGAGCTGTGGTCGCACGCACAAACACACACATGCACCGCACGCAATCGGGTGAAAGAAGGTGTGTAAGGGTGTATAAAGAGGAGATTACTCCACTGGCTCTTCTAGGAACTGCACAATGCACAATGTGCGTGTATGAATGTGCGCATGTGCGTGTGTCAGAGGTTATGTGCATGCATGGGTGAGTGATTAAGTTTTTTGTGGTTTGACTCAAGATCCTCACCAGCATATATGAGTAAATATTTCACTTTGACTGGAGTTTATGATAATGAAGTCAGTGCATGATTGCTCATGCATGTGTATGTGTGTGTGTGTGTGTGTGCGATTGTGTGTGAGGGAGCGTAACAGTGAGATCTTTTATCTCTACAACAATGATGCCACAAATAGGCACATGCCTCGCTATTCTTGTCCTCTCAAGGCTCCTCTGGCGTTCTGGTGGATGTACCCAGGCATACAAGGGGTTAGGGAGAGATTTGGACTTGCGTGTGTGTCCACATGCAAATACATAAGAGTGTGTGCTTGTGTCTGTATGTACGTGTATTTTATACACTGTAAAAAAAATCATACGGAATCAACTAATCTTTTCTCATTAATTTAACTGAAATATACAAGTTGTATTTATTTGAGTTAATTAAACGAATGAATGTACAGTACATGAGTTCAATCAACACATTAAAGGTAAAATCTGCAACATTTTCCTTAAAAAACTATGTATAGATTCATACAAACATAATCTCTCTCAATCATCTCTTATGATCCACTGTCAGTGTGTGGTGGTGTTTGCATCTGCAGAGATTCTGCAGCCCTCCGCCTGTATTTCCTTTTTTTTTTCTCATTGTTTTGCTGCTCAGGATGTTTTCACCACCCAAAACGTTGGTATGTCACATCCAGATGTGCTTACGAACAGCTCAGACAAATTCTGCCGACTTTACCTTTAAATTAAGCTATAAAGAAACATGATCACTTCCCAGCATGCATTGTTTGAGAGTTAAAACTAAGTTTGAAGAAAAACATGATGAAAACTTGCTGTGTGTCTCTAATAGACTTAACGATATGTAACGGTTGCTCGTTTTCTAGGGCTAAGTCGACTAAACCATTAGTCTGTGACAAGAGTCTTGATGAACGACCTTGATGAAAAACCAAAAAACAAACACCTCAAACTCCATTTAGGAGCTGCACCTCACCGCTAGGCCTGGGGGGTTGTTGCTAACTGTGCTGCAACTGCTGTTAACCCCGTTAGCTCAGTTAGCGGTCTTACTAGACTAGGACAGAGCCTCGAGTGATGGAGGCCAGTTTTAGGGCTGGAAATACAGTAACATTACTGAGGTGATGTACAGGACTCTGACTCTGGGGACGATGGAGGTGTGGA
This sequence comes from Lutjanus campechanus, assembly GCA_027495735.1. NCBI lineage: Eukaryota > Metazoa > Chordata > Actinopteri > Lutjaniformes > Lutjanidae > Lutjanus > Lutjanus campechanus. The sequence continues at coordinate 12,410 of JAJHUR010094454.1, read as the reverse complement.
GCGGTTGAAGAGCGAGTTTGTTACTTAGCGAGTTAATTTGTGAGAATACAACATCTATTGTGTTGATAAGTCTGTGAGTATTTGTTTTTGTGAGGGTGGAAATGATTCATCTCTGTGGTTTGAATGACATTATTATACTGTGTTGAAATAATTTAACTAAATGTTCAGTCTCCTTGTTGGTTGTAAAAAAATATATTTTTATTAAGGCTGGGTATCGATACTCAATATCTTTAAGGTATCTGCTGTAATATCACAGTACGAAGTAGTACTGAAACTTCTCCAGTTAAACGATATCTGCATTCAATCCTTTTGGTACCCAGATCTAGAAAAAAATATTATTTGTATGATTTTACTCACAGCCAATCACTGCAAATGTTTTTCATAAAGAATCGATAAAAGGTATCAAGTTAAGTACACAACTGTATCATTTTAAAGGTTCTAGTAATCATATTTTTTTAATAATATATTTATGTCATTAAATTAATATCATAAATGGGTGACGACTAGTCGATGACTACTGGTTGACTAGGAAACTCTTTGGTCAGGGGGCAGCCATATTGTGAAAAGATTGCGAACCCTGATGGAGATTTGTACTGAATTCTTAAAATGTAATAAATTCACTAGAAGCAGTTTCACTTATTGTCTTTGTGTCAATTCTGGGTCAAAGTAACTCCAACAAGAGCAGCTGCAGCTGTAAGTTCTTTGTGTAAAAGGGAGAACTGACTTCAACCTGAGAAAATGTAAAAGAAAATCAGATTTATTTGTAAAATTCATCAGTTTATTTGTTTTGAATGATTACAAATTAACTTCAACTTGTCTTTTCAAATTCATTGAACTTAAAATTTTAAGGCAGCCCAGCCACTTGCATTTTTAGATGAAAACAAATTGTTTTTTTTACAGTGTAAAGGAGCAGTTTTGATCCAGACTTTTAATTCAAACAACTAAAAAAACATGTGTCCCCTGTCTCAAACAAAATGGCTTTTCAAATTAAAACACACTGTTGCATATCAGTGAATTTACTGGCAATTCTGAGCCTTTTACTTAGAAATTAAATTTTAGAGGAGGTAATCATTTACGTGGTAGCATGCCAAGCAACACGCAGCCGGGTTTTTTTCTTTTCCAAAGTGGGTTTTTGTCTATAATAAGACCTTCAAGTGGAATGCCAAGAACTGAACGCTGGGCTGGACTGTTTGCTTATCTTCTCCCTCTGCAGCAGTAAAAATCAGGGGAAATAATCAGCAGATAACCCAGCAACACTCCACACATTCTTTATTCTTTGTTCACTTTTATGTCTCTGTTGGGTGGTGAGGGGGTTTAATGCTCTATTATGAGCCTGTACTCTTGGACCGGCAGTAAAAATCCTCTCCTTTTCTTTCCAGAAACATTATACTTCCTCCAGAGGGGGTCATGACGGAAAGGTGCACCTTCGCAGCCAAATTCGGCACACCCTGAGGTAAATGGAGCGCGGGGAGCCGATTGGCCCAGAGCACCTGAACCGAGCCGGCACACGACAGGATGAGGGTGTCGGCATCCTCCTGTTAAACGCTTGCTTCCTGCTGTTTTTCTGTTCTCGTTCTCCTTTTTCTTTCTGTCTCATCCCACTCTTCAGGCAGGAAGTCATTGGAATGGAAAAAAAGCATTAAACGAGGATGAGGAGGGGGTTTGTGTGTCGTTCCAAACAAGCAGAGCCCTGCCCAGAACCTCCACACTCTTAGAAATAAAAGTCCTAACTAGAACCGGAAAGAGTTCTTCAGCTTGTCTCAACTGGAGAACGTTCTGTGGGTCTGGTAGAACCCTTTCAGAGAGTTCTACCTAGAATCCAACATAAAGGATTATTCCTAGAACCATTTGTGAAAGGTTTCACCCAGAACCCCATATAAGAGGTTCTACAGAGAACCCTTCTACGGTGTAATGGTTCCACCCAGAACCCTCTCTGGGGGTTCTATCTGGAACCGTGCCACATTCTAAGGGTGCTAATGAGAACCCTTTTTATATTCCAAGATTTTTTTTTTATCTAGAAACCACTCAGGGAGTTCTATCAAGAACCCTTATATATTCCAAGGGTTTTATCTAGAACACAACCAAGAAGGTTCTATCAAGAACCTTCAAGAAGGTTCTATCAAGAACCTTCTTGGTTGTTTTATATTCCAAGGATTTTATCCACAACCCACCCAGAGGGTTCTACTGAGAACCTTTTTATATTCCAAGGGTCTTATCTAGAACAAAACCAAAAAGGTTCTGTCAGGAACCTTCTTATATTCCAAGGATTTATCCAGAACCCACCAAAAGGGTTCTATCTTATATTCCAAGGGTTCTATCAATAACCCACCCAGAGGATTCTACCGAGAACCTTTTTATATTCCGAGGGTCTTATCTAGAAATAACCAGGGGGGTTCTACTGAGAACCTTCTTATATTCCAAGGGTATTTTTCTAGAACCCACCAAGGGGGTTCTACCGAGTGCCATTTTATAATCCAAGGATTTTATCTTAAACCCACCTAGGAGGTTCTATCGAGAACCATTTTATATTTTAAGAGTTTAATATAGAACACACTCAGTGGGCTCCACCAAGAACCATTTTATATTTCAAAGGTTTTATCTAAAACTAACCCTGGCGTTCTACTGAGAACCCATTAATATTATGGTAAAATTAAACCTCGACAGAGTTCTTCAAAGAGTCCAGCAATCCCTGAAGAACTCTTGACGAACCCTCTCTTCAAAAATGGTTCTTCTGAAGCAAACGGTTCTCGGTAGAACCTCAGCCCCTTCAGGAAGAACTCTTAAGAGTGCACTGCAACAGCTACAAATTCCTAAAGAAAGACGGATAAATTGAGGAGGAAGAACGGCAGGGATGGGGCGAGAGATGAGATGGAGGAAGGCGGGAGGAGGAGGAGGAGGAGGAGGAGGAGGAGGAGGTGGGGAGATGAGGGCATGTGGTGGTGGTGGGGGGGTCTTCTCTAGGGTCGTGCTCGGAGGGCGTCGGGCAGCACGAGAGGCAGGATGTTATGGTTTATTCAGCCCAGGAGTGGGGGCGACGTGGACAAGGTGTGCCTTGCCCTCAGCACCAGCCTCAACGTGATTTATAGCAGCGCTGGCAGACGCCTCTGTCCACGGGGAAGTCTTTGAAAATGCCGGGAGTAATTTACATGAATGTAGGCCTGCGCATATACACAGTATGTGCTTTAGTGTGCACTTGTGTGTAGCCTTTTTTTTTATGTGTGTGTGTGCAGGAGCACTTTATAGGCTGCTGGTTTTTAACCTGTGCTTGGAGCATGTTCATGCATGGCCCAACAGAGGGTGGATGGTCAAGCTACTCTGATTAATTACAAGCTACACACATACATTACAAGCTATATAAAAACGCCTGGATCCTATAGGTGATGCACAAAACTGTAATTAAAAGAGCATGGCGAGTGGCACTAACATAAAAATGAAATAAACAGTGGTTGAAGAAAAAGCAGCGATACCACACTGTACAAATAGTCAATTACAAATAAAAGTCCTGTATTCAAAATCTTACTTTGTACAGGAAAAAAGTTGGGGAGACTTGTATTCGGTTGAATACAGCACAAAGAATACACACTCATTCTGAGTTCGATGCCTGCAACACGTTTCACAAAAGTTGGGTCTGAAGCAACAAAAGACTGGTGAAGTTGTGGAATGGAACATTTAACACATTTAAACAGGTTAATTAGATCAGAGTATCATGATTGGGTATTAAAAGGGGCTTCCTTGAAAGGCTTAGTCGTTCACAAGCATGGATGGGGTGAGGTTCATCACTTTGTGAAAAACGGCAAATAGTCCAACAGTTTAAGAAGAATGTTTCTCAACACAAACTGCAGGAATTTAGGAATTTCACACATCTACAACACACCGGAACACAGTTAAGACTCTACCGTGCAAAGCGAAAGCCGTACATCCACAACATCCAGAAATGTTGCTGACTTCTCTGCAACCGAGCTCATCTGATGTCGACTGACGCAAAGTGGAAAAGTGTGCTGTGGTCTGACGAGTCCAGGCTTCAGATTGTCTTTAGAAATCATGGACGTCGTGTCCTCCAGGCTAAAGAGGAAAAGGACCATCCAGGTTGTTACCAGCACTAACTTCAAAACCAGCATCTGTGATGGTATTGGGGTGTGTTAGTGCCCACGGCATCGTGGCTAACTGTCACATCTGTGAAGGCCCCGTTAATGCTGAAAGGTACATACAGGTATTGGAGCAACACATGCTGCCATCCAGACGTGTTTTTCAGAGACGTCCTTGCTTATTTCAGCAGGACAATACAAAGACACGTTCTGCGTGGAGAAGATAAGCAAACAGACGTGCTCCTGGACAGCTGTGGACACCACAGGTACGCAGATGCACACCCATCCACATATATGTGCAATATTTTACAATTATCTAACCTTTTACAGCTTTCTATATTTATCTGTTCTTAACTATGTCTACCTCCTGAGTATTTCAGTTTATTATTGTATATTTTGTTTTATAAATGCACATTTTATGCTATTGCTCTATATTTTTTCCTTATTATCGTTCTGTCTTTTATTGTTTAACTTTATTTCCGCTACTTAACTTACTCTTTGGAGCTTCCCGGCTAAAGTTTTTCACACGCTTAATTGTCAAGTTACAATAAGTTAATAAGAAAAGACGAGTCGATTCCATTCAATTCTTACACATTTGTGTTTTACAGTGTAGTGAAGTGGAGTATAAAGTATAAAAGTAGTATTAAGTAGCCTAAAATAGAAGTATTTAAGACAAACTTTCACTTTGATAATGCAAGAGATTTAATTTTCAATCAACAGGCAGACAGAGAACAACTCTCTCCTCAGTCTGTGTGTGTTTGTCTGTGTCTGTGTGTGTTTACAGGCCAATTATAACAGCGTTACCCTCCTCCTGACCTCCCCCGAGGCG
>JAJHUR010094453.1:0-21646 GCA_027495735.1 Lutjanus campechanus | reverse complement strand
AGTGTGATTGATCTCCTTGCTGAACTGTCAATAATCTTTTCTCAGATTGTGATCAGACGATTACCACCAAGCCTGACCAAGGAAGAGCTTGAAGAGCAACTACAGCCTCTCCCAGAGGTAGACTACCTGGAGTTTTTCTCCAATGACACCAGGTGAATTCACATGAGAAATTTCTTAATTAAATCTAATGCTACCAGTGACTCAGACTGTTTAACCTGACACGAGTGTTTTCCATTGTCCATCCAGCCTTTACCCTCATCTCTTCGCAAGGGCGTACATAAATTTCAAAAACCAAGAGGATATAGTTCTCTTCAGAGATCGATTTGATGGATATGTGTTCATCGACAACAGAGGTATGAACGCCACACATTTATAGCTACAGCTACAGACCTGAGGCTTTTCTCAGACATGAATTGAGGCTTCATGCTTGTTCACATGTTGTTTTAAACAGGACAGGAGTATCCTGCTGTTGTAGAGTTTGCACCTTTTCAAAAGACTGCCAAGAAAAGAAGTAAGAAGAAGGACGCAAAATGTGGAACAATTATTGAAGGTAAAAATATAATATGTATGTCTGATATTGTATTATATTATAATTATTAATTAAAGTGTTCATAACTTGGTTCTTTTTTTCTTTTCATTTCAATGTCACACTAAACCTGTATTTCAGCCCACACGAGCCTCATGTTTTACCTGCGATGTCAGCAGCCCGGCAGGATGCTTTGCAGTGCTCTGGGAATGTGCCTGTACTATGAGCAGGGCACACACTTTTATTTAGTCTGACTGTGTGGAAAGCTGATGTTTTCACATCACAGTTGAAAAGGAAAGGCATTAATGGCAGAGTCTGAAAGTAAAAGTGTGTGTCTGCTTTTCATAGCAACAAAAACAACTTTTTAAAGCGAATCCGGGGATATTGTGGTTGCATTTGTATTCACAAAACATCCACTATTTATCCTGTCAGGTATGAGAGCCAAGATCACCCAGCAGGACACACATTAAAACTACATGACTCCTAGTACATACTGTGTCAAGGGACAAATGTTCTCAAGGTGATGGTTTTGTCTGATCTGAAAAAGCAACTTCAGTTAAGTATAGTTTAAAAATATTTTCCGCCATGTAAAGCAAAGGAGAAGCAGTCTTCCCAGAAGTAGTGACATTAAAGGATGCGAGGATTCAGGGTCATTTATTATCATTACATAACCCAGGGTTGTACATCCTTAGAGTTGTAGTTCCATCATAATTCACATAAAACACAACATATATTTAAATAAATAAATAAATCAAGAATGGACAAGGGGTGATCCATGGCAGTGCATCCAGCTGATCTGTCTGCACGTTCAAAAGATGCTGTCTGCATTTGTTGTTTGACTGAGGGTCTGTTGATTTTTAATCCAAACCGCACATTTCCTTTTATAATGTCTACATGTCTGTTTCAGCATTAAAAAAATAAATAAAAGATTAAAAGAGAAAAGTAGGGAAGTTTGAAGGAGTTACAGGCCGCTGTATGCGCAGTCATTGCCAACCTGTTTTTTTTATGTTTATGTATTATTTTTTTTCAGATCCTGAATACAAGAAGTTCCTTGAATATTACAATGGAGATGAAGAAAAGTTGACATCAACACCTGAGACCCTGTTGGAGGAGCTTGAGGCAAAATCAAAGGAACTTGTAGGTAGGTAAATGGTCCCTCTTGATTAAAAAGTGCACCTGAAACATATTTATATATATTTTAAAACAGGTATAGCTATAAAAAATGCTGGAGTTATGAATGCAAACGTTCTTTTTTCTCTCTTCAAGCTAAAAAAACGACCCCCCTGCTGGACTTTCTGAAAAATAAACAGGTAAATGATTACTGTGGCACAACAGTTATGGGTGTTAAGTTTCATGGTGACAACTTGGCCTCATGTCTTATTTTAATGCTGTTCAGAGAATCAGGGAGGAAAAAAAAGAAGAGAGAAGAAGGAGGGAGCTTGAACGCAAGCGTCTGCGTGATGAGGAACGTCGCAAGTGGAGGGAGGAGGAGAGGAGGAAGCGCAAAGAGGCCGAGAAGATGAAGAGACTTGAAAAACCGCTGGAGAAAGACAAGGACCATGTTAAAGAAGAACCAAAAATTAAGGTGCGTGCTGCAGTGGATCGAACAACTTTAAAATGGTCTGTGATTTACAATATCTTATGATGGGCTCGTTTTATTTTCAACTCTGTAGCTCCTTAAGAAGCCAGACAGAGGTGAGGATGCTGATTCTGAGAAGCCGAAGGAAAAACCCAAGAAAGCAGAGAAGCCAAATAAAGAGGAAAGATCCCAGGGGAGTGCTGATCACAAGAGGCGTCAGAACATTGAAAATAAGGAGGATCGAGGAAGGAAGTTAGTTACTTCATACTACTACTATTACCACTTAATCATTTGTTTGAAAACACGTTACTCACTTTCAACAGAATACTGAAACAGGATTTGTGCTTTACACACAGAACGGACGAACACGGACGCAAGGAGTTCAGGGAGCATGATGCAGATCGAGACAGAGAGCGCGATCGAGAGCGGGAGAAGGAGCGGCGGCAGAAAGAGAAGGAGCGCATCAGACGACAGGACGAAGATCGCCGGAGAAGGAGAGAACGGCAGGATGGTGAGAACTCGTGCAAGAAGCGGGATGATGAGATTAAAAAAGAAAAAGAGCGTGCCTTGGAGAAGAAAAAAGCCGAAAATGTCGGAGATTCCTCTCACTCTGAGAGGCCAGAGAAGCCTGCCAAAGACAACAAGAAGGAGGAGAGCGGGAAAAGAGAACGGCTGCGAAATAAGGTAACGACTTTCAGATCATTAAGCAAGTTCTCTCAAGTAGGGATGTCAGTTTCAGATAGTTTTGCTTTCGATAGCCCAACACCCATAAACCAGTAACTAGCTGGTTAATGTTTATGAAAAAACAAAGGCAAAAAGACATGAAATAAAAGATTTGTCTCGTGTTGCCATGTCTCCACCGCACCAGTCAGCTTTGTGGTGAGGTTGTCTGACCACACGTTAGACACGCGCCAGCCACCGGAGTGACTGACGAGTGAGGAGCACACTGGACTGACACCTCTCAGTCAGCATTGATGAAGTTGTACAGTTGTAATTAAGGCTGCAGCTATTAATTATTCTATTACTCTACTGATTATTCCATTGATTAATGAAGTAATTTAATTAGAAATACTTACAATAACAACAATAGTAAATATACAAGAGAAAATAAGACAGGTCTCTTAAAATGAACAAATGTAATTTAACAAAACATAAGCTAACCTAGGGACATTATAGTTAGCCACCATATGATGTTCTTAAGTAACAGCAATTACATATAGTCATAATTAACCTTTTTCTTTATTAGTCTACACCTCAACGAGCAATTATATTGATTTACGTTAACACTACCTTTTGCTGGGGCCGCACTGTGGACTGGATGATTTCTGCTGAAATGCTAAAGCACTGATGTTGTACTTACGAGGTAATGTAGCTTTCATTTGTGAGAGCTATCCAGTAGTTGGTGGTCAGAGCTGGCTTGTTTGACTTGACTGAATATCGTCATTACGTCCTCCTTCAGCACAGTGCTACTGCTACTAAATTGAAGAGTAGCATCACACACTTTACATTTGACTTTGTTGCCTTTTTGGGGAAAATGTTCTCCCGCTGAGCTTCATTTTTCCCTCAGACTGCTAGCTAGTGAAGCCATTAGCGCTGTGTGTTCGTATGGAGATTAAACCATGGGGCGACAGCCGTAGCCAGTCAGAAATATTCTATGTTGACATCCCTACTTTCAAGCATTTTTCAGTATTTCTAAGAGTGTTTTGTCTTTGCATCAGGACCGACCTGCTATCCAGCTGTACCAGCCAGGGGCCAGAAGCCGCAATCGAGGAGGAGGAGGAGGAGGGGGAGGGGGAGGAGGAGGAGGAGGAGGCGGAGGAGGCGGAGGGGGAGGAGGAGGAGAATCCAACTCTGCTGACAGGAAGCCAGACACCGAGCCCGGGAAAGTGGCTGACAAAGGAGACGATTGAGCAACTTTTCTACTTATGGCATTTTAAGTTTGGTGAGGAGAGGGGAGACAGGCCTGTGAGGCTCAGAGCAGCGATGTGGCGCCTCAGGGTGACGTGCACTGCAGTCCAAGCAGGGCTGCATCCAGCTCTCCCAGTCTCAGAGGCAGGGGTGTGATTGTGGAGCTTCTTAGTGCCTGAATGTGACCCTCTTTAGTTTTATTTGTTAGGGAAGGTAACAGTAACTTTTGGACAGAGTTTGGTTGTAGGGCACATGAGGTGAAGCTAAAGCTTTCTTGGACCACAATGTGAACTCAAAGTGACCTTATTTCAGTATTGTTTCTCTGAGGCAAAGTGTGTGTACACACTGCAAATCCAGGCTTTAAACATATTCATCCATGTCACACTTTGAAGGTATAAAATAACTTAATAACTTCACAGACATTAAACTTCCCAATATGTCAACAATGCCAACTCATACATCTTCTTTCTACACTCTTTGTTGTAACATTTGCCATTTTCAGTTTGAAGTGTTCACATGGAAACATCTTACTCTGCCTGGAGAGCTACAAAATCCAATCTACATGCAGAAAGTCTACTGGAAACCCTTATATGGCCTGTATGAAATCCAACAATGTTGTTTCCTATGAACTTTTTTAAAAATTAAAATCTCATTTATAGGTGAGATTAAGCTTGGTTGCTAATTAGTTAGCATAATGAGCCAATTAATTGGCAAAAAAATGGAAATTACTTTAATTTTGCCATAAGTTAACTAGAAAAAGTGATATAAAAGTCTAAAAGTCCGTGTTTGTGATGTCCAGACATCCTGAAGCTCTGAATGTTTCATAACACGTAATATGGCTGTTATGGTTACTATGGTTTTTAATGATTAATATGCTAATACAAGACAGAAATACTTTGACATATTTTGTGCACTATACAGTTTACTAACATTAAAATAAACTTACTTGGGGAAGTCTGACAATGTTCGATTTTCTTCCTTGTCTTAACTGATAATAAGCTAAATATACTAATTACGCAAATTGCCCAACATGCAACTCTTACCTACCAGGTTGAATTTCATCCAATAGGCCTACATATGAGATTTTAATCATAAAAGTTCATAGGAAACAACATTACTGGGTCCAAGAAATTTCCAGTAGATTATAAAACTTTTCATGGTCTGTAATTCTAAAATAGTTGTAGCTTTACAGGCACAACATATGTTGAAGGAAACAGTCCGTACTTAACCGGTTTGTGATCATGTGTTTTATTTTTACATTCAGACAGTGACTGAGGAGAAAAAGCCATGTCTGACTAGACTGCCATGTGACAGACATGCCTGCATGCAGCCTTCAATCAGGGTGATCAACCTGTGGCCTTCCCCCTTTTCTAATCTGAAACTCTCCTTAAATATCAGTGAGTGGTGATACTAAACTGAACACAGCATGAAGACTCGTCACTGCTGGGGATGCTAACATGCAGGAGCCACTTTTGACTGGAAATAATAAAAGAAGCCTTTGCTTATAAAGTGTCTGTCTTTCTCTTCGCTGAAACACATTAATGGGTTTAGTATTAAGTGTTCATGTTAATATATTTATTTTTTAGGGGCTTTTTTGGCTATTTCATAACACTGCAGTGGTTCAGTTTTGTCCACTTCCTCCACAATTAAACTATGCTGGGTAGAACAAATTAACTGTTGAAACTAGACTTGAATGTTGGGCCAAGAATGGCCAAGACTGGGAATGAAACTGGCTGTTGGGTCTCTCTGCAAATCATGTTCACAAGATTATCTTGTAATACAGACCCTGCTTTAGCCAATAATGTACTTCAAATTTGCAATTAATAAAATTACCTAAAGTTATTGACATGTAGTAAAACTTGAGCTTTTTCTCGGCTTTTTAATATAATATTTCAGTGGGAAAAGGGACTGAGTCACAAGATTAAGTTATTGACAGAGTGTATGAAAATAACTGTAATGCCTCATGTTTGACAAATTATTTGGTGACTACATTCAGAGGGAGAATAGTAAATTATGACATATATTGCTACCTGGCATAATACATTTGGTAAAAAGTATTCATCAGTATTGGTGTCAGTGATCTTGGCCCTAGTATTACGAGGTATTGGAAACCAAATTCTGTAGTTTCCACCAGCCCTACAAGTCAATGTTAAATTCAAAAGTTAGGTAAAAGTACTTAAGTATCATTAAAATGTGTAAAAGTAAAAAAGCTCATAATACAACTTGTCTCTCAAAATGTTATTTTATGCATTAACATGTAAACAGAAGTTTGATATCGTAGATGGAAGTGGAGACAGTTTAAAATACTTTAAATATTGTTGTTCAGTCTTGTCAATAGTTGTGTATCTTTTTCTATTAGCTTTTCATTGTAAAAGTCTGTCTGCAAAGTAAATGGTAACTACAGCTGTTGAGTAAAAAAGTCCCTCTGAAATATAAAGAAAAAGTATAAAGCATCATCAAATAAAAATACTTGAGTAAAGTGCACACACCTCAGAACTGTATATACATGTACATGTATACACTGTGCATCATGCCTTAAGAGACGCTCCCACATTTAACAATTCAAAATAGATAATGCACCCCCACAATAGATGCACATTAGTCCACAGACCCCCAATTTGACAGGAGCTTGACTGAAGGCATCTGCTGAGTTTTGTTTTTTTTCTTCCCAAGTCTGAAGATTAATTTAAAAAAAATCCTTATCAGTGAGCAAACTAGGATCACTATAAATTACAATCGATCAAAACAGCCAATTCTATATCTTTCCTTCTTCCAGCTTGCCAAAAATGTGATAATAGATAAAAATATTTAATTCCTCATTTTGCTGGGCACCCCAGTTTGAAAACCAAGGGCATTTGGTACCCCTATCTATAAAATTTTGTTGTTCAGTTGTATGTCTATGTTCTGTTTGAAGATACTTGTGTGGCTTGAAATAAAGGGGTGGGGGTTAAAATAAACAAATAAACATGTGAGTAATAATTGATAAATATATTATTATATTTATTATATTTATATTATATATTATATTATATAATAAATAACTAACCAACGAACTAACTATCTAAATCTCCGCGTGGTGTCGCTGTTTGGTGGACGTCAGCGGCCCGGCGGGCGCTGATTGGATAAAAGAGCAACGTCACTTCCTTCTCTCTCTTCGACCACCGCCATAGTCGGGAAAGGACTGTGGACAAAATGGTAAATACAAAATCTTTAAACATCCAAGTCTGCACCTCCTGTAAACCCACTCTGATACATTAAGTGATAAACAAATATGTCAGTAGTACCTCTCAGATATGTATGTTGTCTAAAAAAGAGTGAATATGAGCAGATTAAAGCTTCTTAACGATGCTAGCCGGTGCCTGTTCTGCGCTGCTACGCATGTTAGCTTTTAACTTCCTTCACAGATGAGAGGTGCTAACCTGCTTAATTTCACTGTATGTGAGCTTTAAGTACATTCGTTTGAACACGCGGGCGCAGAATTGGATGTAAATGTTTGTTGACTGTTTTTTGTTGTTTCTAGTCGTCCCACAAGACTTTCAGGATCAAGCGCTTCCTCGCCAAGAAGCAGAAACAGAACAGGCCCATTCCTCAGTGGATCAGAATGAAGACTGGCAACAAGATCAGGTGAGTTTATACAGTTTGTACGTGTGATTTCTCTTCACTAGTGTGTCCGTAATACAAGACGAGGTTGTTGTGTACTGAAAAACATTTGGACTAGCAGTGAAATTAATTGGACTTGAAGCCATCTACCAGTTCTTCACTCCTGTTTACATGTTTTGCCAGGTTATTAGGTACACCTGACTTATGCTAGACCATTTGATCAACTATCTCATTACTGTTAAGTTATGAGGTAAGATTAGGGCTACACAGTTAATAAAAGTATTTTCGATTTCACTATATGGCACGTGCAAAATCGGAATCCTTAAGTTGCAATAAGTTGCATATGGTAAAATGCAGGGGAACAACTCTGTTATAATGAAGTGCTGTCGTTCTGCAGAGATGCTCTGGCCTACAAATAATGTTTTGCACAAACCACAACAAATATGTTACCACAATTATAGTTTATTTTAAAGTGAAAAATGTGATTCAAATGATAGGTGTAATCTGGAATCACAATGCAGCCACATCTGTCAAAAATAATTGCAACAGGTTGTTTACCATATTGTGCAGCCCTAGGTATGTGTGTGGACATGATGTGGACATTTCTTAAAGCATTCAGATGTGATTATAACAGACTAGGGTGCAACTAGTGATTGTTTTCACTATTGATTAATCTGTGGATCATTGTCTTGATAAGTTATTTGGTTTATAAAATAGTGAAAAATGTTGATCAGTTTCACAAAGCCATAGGTGACATCTCAGATGTTTTTTTTTTCTATAACCAAAAGATATTCAATATACTTTAAATAGAGGCAAAGAAAATAGAAAATATTCACATTTGAGAAACTGAAATCAGAGTTTGGACCTTTTCTCTTAAATGATTTAAAAATGAATTGATATGACAATATTTGCTGATTAATTTGGATTTTAATGCACTGAATTACGCATCACAACGAATAGCAACTGGGATCATCAATTTTATGTACACTGCAAGCCTTGTGCCAGATTTGTCACACTGAGTAGTGTTTTGCTGTGCATTACATTTTATATTCATAAGTGCAGTCATTTCAGCTCTATTAAGTGCCAAATTTATGCACCCATCTAAACTCAACTGCCAGTTTATTTGCTACACCTAGCTAAAACAAATTCAGTCTAATAGAACAGCTCTGCAATAAACACTTACTTTAATGAAGATGAAATGTTCTGTTACTGCTTTAGAAATGTATTGATTCAACTTTATGGTTATTTTGAGGCTTTTGTGTGTGGTGCTGTTGAATTGTACTGCATTGTATTGATGTTTTACATCCAAGGGTAAACTAAATATAGAAATGTCACAGTATAAATCAACCGCACCACAAACTGTGGACTCAAGAATGACCATACAGTGGAAAACTAAACCCATCATAAGGGTAGGATTTAATGCAAGGCTGCTGGGTAGACCAAATAAACTGGCAGTTGTTTGTACATGCAGAACCTATGTGAATGTCTGCTATATTGACTGGCATAAAAAGTTCAAGGAGTAACTTCACCAGTGAAATAGAATGGGCATTAAAAGGAAGAAGTGAAGAGGATGGTAAAATCTACTTGAGAGAGAGCTTGATCTGTTTTTAATAGTTGTTGAATTGCACCTCAGTAATTCCTGTCAGTGGTCAGCTGTCTCTTAGCTTTTTACATTATCTTTAAGTGCAAAGATGTATGACCAGCTGACTAATGCAGGAAAGAAACAGTCAGGAACTCCATGTCATGTAAAGCAGGTCTGCAATTGCAGCACTTCGTTGCAGTAGAGTGCTGTCATTAACCCTGCTGAGAGCATCTTTCTGCTGTTGAGCTCAAACTCCTGCTCACTGTGCTGGTGATGAGGACGCTCAGCAGCTGAACATTGCACTGTTTGTCCACACAGCTCACTAAATAGCTTTCCTGAAGGATTTCCCTGGTGTTGGTCCTTGTGAAATTACTATGGCCTGGAACAATCCCCATAATTGCCACAACGATTTAGTGCAAGTGGAAAGGATTATGCCTCTTAATTGTTTCTTCAGTTGGGGATTTACAAGTAGATTTCAAAACACTTTAGTCACCAAAAAAAAGTCTAATTACTGCAGTGACTTTAGTGACTGGTTGTATATCACACGGGATGTGGTGTTGTCAGTTTGTGGCTTTTAAACTCAGAGCTGCATCAACAGAATTTGCATAGTTTCAACTGAACCCTTGAACCTGCCCTTAATTTGATTGTTAATTTGAATGAGGAGACTGCTATCATCTGTGTTTAGTCTGCAGAGTTGGTCTTAATGTCTCAGGAAGAAAGACCATTAATGTCTACAGAAAATGATTGTGACATTTTTGCAGAAACTGTCATTATATCCTGATAGTAGTACACAAGACTTTCTTTTTTCATCTGGCTGCTTCTAATAGCTGAGATAGGAATGAGACTCATTCACAGGTCACAGAATACTCGCATTTTGATTTGGAACCTGGCTGTGATTGGTTATTAGGAAGAGCCAGAGGAACCTGTTTTTTTTTTTGTTTTTGTTTTTTTAATGTCTCTTATACTACTAACAGGATGTAGTGACAGTTATAGAAGTTGCCCACGGCACTGGAAGAAAACATTACACTAAAGCTTGGGTAGTTTTCAGACACAAATAGAAAGAGGTACATTGATCAACTGCTGACATTTCTAATCCTCATCAGTGAAATACCTTCCATGGAATTGAGACTTAATTGCAAGGATTGCAGAACCAGTAAATTATAGGGATGATAGTTGCAAGATGAACGGTGTCTTATCATGAGAATGGAAACCGCAGCTAGCAAACAGTGCAGCTCAGGATGCGGAACAGATTTTAATCACTTCAAAAGGAAATGGACCACTCTTTTGCTTTAACTTATGAAGTAGTCTAATGGCTATAAACAGATGCCATCCATGTTTAGATTGGTTCCTTTCAAGCATAATTTTTCACATGCCTATCAACCATTGGGCATGATTTTTCTCAGGAAAATGTGTCTGTTATAGGCTAAATTGATGAACAAATTCACTCTTTTTACTCCCAGTGTTTTCTTCTAATGTTACTCCCCTCTCCCCTCAGCTCCCTGTTGTAGTTGGCCTACTTGTTTGTGCAAAGCTGTTGGCTAATATTACTCAAACTGTTACTACTAGGGCTGCAGCTGACGGTTATTTGAATTGGTGATTAATCGTTATGTCTGTACAGTGTCAAAATTATGAAAAATATTCTTAACAGAGCCCTGATGATCTTGTTACACTGCTGGATACTGGCCAGTGTGAGAATACATTGATCCCTTTTTGATAATGTTATTTTGTGCCCACAAATAAATGAGTCGGTAAGTAAGTGGTCTTTAGACAAATATGAGAATTTACCTGCACAGTGAAAGAGGTTAATAGAAATATTTTACCCCTTAATATTTAATAAAGTTTTTTTCCCCCTTATAATGTTTTTAGTGTTTAAGTGTAAATGTGAAACAGTGTAAATGTCTCCTCTCCTCACACATTTGTTTTTGTTTTGATTTCAGGTACAACTCCAAGAGGAGACACTGGAGGAGGACCAAGCTCGGCCTGTAAACATGAGGGTCCGTGGATCCCAGCATCCCTCCATCCCAACATCTGCCAGGACCTCCAGCTGCTGGGCCTGAGTACGGAGAGGGAGCCATGTTATCTGGAGCAGCAGTCGTTTTGTACAGATACTCTGGTTATGCTCATGTTTGACAATAAAAGATCTGTGATCAAACTTGAAATGGTGCTGTACAGACTTTTTTTCCTCCCAGCTGTATCCGTTTACAGGCTCAGTGTTTTTCCAAGGCAAACCAAACATCACAGTGTGGAGGGGTAGTGCTGACACAGCTCTGCAGAAACAGAAACACTCTGAAGGGGGTTTCAACCTCTTGACCACATGGCAAACACTTCTGAATTACTGCTTCATGGAAGACTGTGGGTATTTCTAGTTTGGCTTTGTTGCTTGTGCCAAAGAAAACACTGATACTCGAGAAACTTAATCTAGTAGGAAGACAAAATATAGAAAATTTACCAAAAAAAGAACAAAAAACTGGGGTAAAGTTTGCCACATGTGCAGTCACTCTTGAGTTGACACGAACTGGCTCAGCAATGCTTGGAAAAACCCTCATTATGTACAGTGTTTTATTAAAAATTAGGTTGAGTTGGAGCTTATGTAAAATAGAAGTCAAGCAGGTGGCACTACTTAATTCAACCATTCGCCTCCTGAGATACTGAGTGGGTCCCAATCATCATGAGACCCCTGAACCCCTGAGTTATGAACAGTCTTCATTCTGGTTTTTTTAATGACTTCAGAGGCTTGAAGAGGTGACAGTAGGGCTGCAATCAAGTTATTTTCATTACTGACAAATTGTTTAGTCAGTAAAAGGCAAAGATTGTTACAAAATGCTTGTCAAAACAACTTCCCAGAGCCCCAAATTACGTCTTCAAATTGTTCTTGGTCTTATCCCTTTTGATTATTGTTGATAATCTCCATCTTTTTTAAGTTTCTATCAATTATTGAATCCTTAAAATGGCCTTTTATTAAAAAAAAGGTAGAAAGAAATACAAAATGAAATGCTATTACAGTGTGAATTTCAGTCTGTTTCCAATAGAAATGAGTGTTGATGTCATGACAGAACAAGGCAGGTTCCTGCTCCAGAATGAAGAAAAATTAAAGAGACAGCTGATGCCCTCAAATGGGGAAAAAAACCAAACATATTTTCCCTCTGGCCTGTAGTGCTATTTATCATTCTAGATTGTTTTGGTGCAAGTTTCAGAGTTCTGGAGGTATCAGCCCCAGAGATATTTGCCTTCTGTCAAATGTAATGACAGAGACTCATGCTCATGACAGTGTGGGATGTAAACATTAGTGACATCCTCAGCTTACTTGTAACCTTTTGTCCATGAATAGATGTTTGCTTCCTTCTGCATGATTTCTAGAAAGAGACATTGCTGTTGAGTTTTTTTCAAATGTGTTTTTGTTTTAGCTTTAAGCATTCCCAAGCTGAGTGCCATCTAGTCACATTCTATTAGAGAGAAAGCAGACCTCTCTTTCTTGTAGGATCTGTTTTCTTTCTACCAAACCACACTCATTAACTCAGAAGGAAGCGTGCATCTCATGGATGAGAGGTTAACACCTCAGCAAAGGAGGACGGCATTAATGTTAACATCCTACGCTGTCACAGCACAGTGCTTCTGGTCCATGACTAGATGCACACTTTCTTCCAGCAGTGATACTGCTTTTAGTCAAAGAAAAAAAGAAAATAATCCCTACATTAAACTGCTCACAAAGTCTACGGATTATTTTCAGTATCTGGGTCATGATTTCTGAAAAGAGACATTGAGTTTGAGTTCAAAGTATGTTTTTTTGGGCACTTTGAGTGCTACAAACTGAGTGCTGTCTACTCCTGTTATATTTCAGAGAGGACCGACATCTTTACAGACGATATCTCCAAAACTCTGCAACTCACACCAAATCTAGATGGATAAATAGCATTAAGAGGTAAGAGGAAAAATGTGTATTTTTGATTATGGGGTGAACTATCTCTTTAAACTTGGTTAAAGGTAGATTCGGTATGATTTGTCTGAGCTGCTCATGAACACACCAGAGTGATAGCTGATTGCTGAGTCTCATTTCCAGGATGTCAAGAATGATATTTGGGTTGGTAAAGTGTTCCAAGCACAGCAAAATAATGAGACACCCAATACACACTTCTGGTGGGTCATAAGTGATAACTGAAAGGAATTGCTTTCATATGACTCTATACACCGTTTAAGGAAGATGTTGCATATTATGCCTTTAATTCAACTTGATTAATAAAAAAATAGTTCAAACAAATGGATTTACATTGGAAAAACATTGTACAACTCCAAGGACTCAAGTTACAAGCAACAATTACTTGGTAAGAAGACTTTTTGCAGTGACCCCTCAGAAGTTTGGGAACACTGGTGGACTCCTCTGGTGACCCCATCTTTGAAAAAACACTGCAAAAGTGCTATTTTGGATGCCCCTATGGTAGATTCATACATCCAGAGAGATGCTGCATTGACCGCTTCAGCTTGTTGCTACTTTACATTGGACAGGGCAAGACTGACCTGTGAACAAATACAGGGGAGCTGCAGTTTTTAGGGATAAGAAGCTCTATTTCTTAACTGAATCTCAATGATTTTGTTAAGTTCAAAGGTTTATGATCTATGTGAAGAAAGTTAGAAAAAAATGTTTTTTGTTTTTCACATTTTTTTTGTAAAGTTTTGTATAGTTGTTTTTCTTACTCGATGCAGAATATAACACGACTAATTAAAATCAACTGAGAATAAACATTATAGTGCTTTTTGTCCAGTTAAAACGCCGCTCTGCTCCTTTAGATGTATTTGTTCACAGGTCAGCTTTGTCCTGTCCGATATGGCAGCCACGTTGACGTATGATCCAACGGCCAATGCAGCATCTATGTATATATGTCTATGGATATAACAGACTCAGTGTCCAATACAGTGTCCTCTATGATGTCCTTCCAGTGGATAAAATGCAATGCAGGGCCATATCAGCTGTCCTGGATGCTAGAAATGTAGTTTGTTTCCATATGCCTCTAAATGGTAAATAATAAATAGTTCCCTTTGTGTTTTTGTTAGAGGTGTAGTAGTTGTTGTACTTTAAATCACATAATAAAACAATTTTAATATAAAGCAGGGATTGGGACTGTTTAACCTTAAATGCATCACAACATTCAGCATGCTGCTGCCCCACCAGGTGCCAGGTGGTGCCCTTTTTACTTTTTTTTCGCCCCTGCCCCTCAGACAGCCTGAGTCCTCCACTGGTTTGAGATCCACTAAAATATTGACTTCAGTGTGAAATAATGCACATATTTGAAAAGCTGTGCTATAACCACTCAGCTTCTGTTTCCAATAAATGAAAACGAGGGTAGCAGCTTCTTCAAAGACTTAAACCTCCAGCTGCCAGCCCTCTTAGTCCGGTCAAAAGTGGAATCCACTTCATCTGTCCCTTCATCATCATCCTCCTCATGATGTGCGCTCACGCTCACTGCGCCAGTGCTATTGTTATTGGCGTTTTTGTTGACATTTTGCGCACTTCCACAGCTATGCTCCTCGTCCCAGGTCCCCAGCAGCTCCTTCATCTCCAGCGGGGCGTTTCCCGGCAGATATTGCCAGGGTCTCCTCCCGTTATAATCCATGGCATCGACGTTGGCACCGAAGGCTCCCACCAGCAGCTTGACGACCATGTACTGGCGGTGCATACTGGCGACGTGCAGCGGGGTGAGCCCGCCGCTGCCCCGCACGTTCACATTCACAGGGATCCCGGCACCCTCCGCGTACCGCAGAAGTTTGAGCAGAGTCTCGTCCTGTCCTCTCTTGGACAGCCAGTGCAGGACCGAGTACCCGCTGATGAAATCCCTCCTGGTTAACAGATGAGGGTCCACGGAGATGAACTCCAGGATGGTGTCATAGTTCCCCTCCACCGCGGACAGCATCCAGGCGTGCTCCATGGGGTACAGAGCCCAGTCTGCGTCCTGCTCCGTGGAGGACACGCTGAAGGACTGAGAGGACAAGACGGTGCTAAACCCGCTGTGCGAAGGGTTGCTCAAAAGCAGCTCTTTCAGGTATTTTTTACGCATAGCGGGTGTGAGCGACCCTCTCTCCGGAGTCTCTCCCTGGAGTCCTCCGGAGCTGTCTGTGACCTCCTGCTGCCGCTGCAGCCGCGACCTACGCTGGAAGGCACTGGGCATGACCTGCATGCCATACCGGGAGAGTCGCTCCACAACGCTGCCCTGTCTGGACGTCCCGTGGGCGTCGGAAAGACTGCTGACAGCTGGTTCATGTCCAGCATCATCCGATCTGCTCTCATACATGGCTACTTCCCTTTATTTGGACAACACCCCAAAGATATCAGCGTCAAATTATAAACTGGGAACAGCCTCCCCCCACTCCGCTGCTGGACTCATTCCCTGTGTCATGGGAGGGAAAAGTTTATTTTTAACATATATATATACACATCTAAAACATTTCAGAAATGCGTAAACATGCGATTTAAGCGTCTTAAGTGCAAACAGACCCAAGTTCCTCTTTTTGCAAGCATGTTAGAATACGCTCAATGTAATCCATAATCCTATAAAACCTTAAATACAAACAATTAATGTTTGTTTTCAGTCGCCTGTATCTGCCACGCCAGTGTTACTCACCTGTTCTGCGTCCACAGCGCATACCGACTCACGTACTCAGCGCACACTGCTCCTACTGTACCGACTATTAACTATTAAGTGACCCTGTCACCGCTCAAGGTTTTCGTAAATTAATTCAAATTCATAGGATTTATTGTTATTTTAAGGATTTATCCCAAATACAGAGCAGCAGATCCAAGTCGAGACTCGTCCTTCCCCGTGAAGAGGAAATGAGACAAAGTTCATTCTAATCTCTGGCAAAAACCAATGGCGAGAATCCTTCACATGTGACCACTGATGGACTTCAAGCAGGAAGTGTACACTTTCCTGATACTTTCACAGACTGTCACCAGTTATCAAAAGGGGAAGAAGATACCACAGTGTAGAAAAATACTGTTCCGAGAGAACGTCATGCATGTTTTATCATTAAAATATACCAAAATGACTAATTATGTATAATGGTCCTGAATAGATATGATTCTAATTATTGATGCAGTAATGGGTGCATCACTTTAATAATGAAGCAGGTAATAGTAATTATTCTTTTGTACTTTTATCTATTGGTTAGCTTGTGAATTCCCACCCAGAGATGAATTAAGTTTAATCCAAACTATAATATAATGCACACTGTTGATTACATTAATCTGAATATGTAAATTCAATGAATTATTTGTTCCAGAGAGCAGTTTGTGCTGCAGTAAGTACAACAGTGGCAAACTCACTTGATCATTTTTGTCCACTGGCAGGGCACTCTAGACTCTAGAGCACTGCTTCCCAACCTGGGGTCCAGGCCCCCCTTAGGGGGTGCCAGAAATCACAGGGGGTCCCCCCCAAGGCTTTGTCTGCTCTGAGGTAGTCAAAATTAGATTTGCACATGTTAACTAAAATCACAATTCATTCAAAGTCTGTATACAAAACAATTTAAAAAAAGATACATGTATTTATCCTAAATTAAAAACAGTAGGCTACTTTGTGGACCACAACTCTGTGATAATGAATCATAATTGGTAAGGATACGTAAGCTGACTCCATTGGGTTATTAAAATCGAAAATGTTAAGCTTATACTAGAAAAGACATTCGCCAAAACTAAAGTCTCTATGAATGGAAACAATTTATATTTATTTGGGACAGTAAAGCTTTGGAATTAATCACTTTTTCTTTTGGGTTATGTCGATACGTGTTCAGGCTGTGTTCAGCTTTCCTTAGATACTAGTAGGGTCTTCAAGGAAAAAGGGCTGGGAAGCACTGCTCTAGAACAGTGTTTCCCAAACCTTTTTTTTCTGGGGACCCACTTTTTACAAATGACAAACCATTGTGACCCAATTCACAATAGGCCTCATCAATAAATTCTGGGAAGAGTTCATTTGTGTATATATGAAAGTTCCTGACTATTTTAACTGCCATTTTTGTATTATTGAAAACATACACCAGTGTTAAAACTTTAGAAATGAGAAATAAATTAATCTAGGCTGGGTTAACAAGTGAACTTTTATTAATCAAGTGAAATTGCTTTTATTTCCTCTTATCAAGAATACAACATGAAACATTTTAGCCTACTTCATAAATGAGACTAAAAGGCATTTAGATGGAATTAACAGACCTTTATTTTTCATCCCATCAGTAAAAGAAATAAAAACAAACATTTTGAATGCTTTACAAAAAGTGTCCTGCAGATATAAATCTTAAATTTGCAGAATTTCTTCCATAGCATTCATTATTTAGGGACCAAATGAGATCTCCTGCAACCCACTTGGACACAGTCTTTGGAAATGACTGCTCTAGAGGACACATGAACAGGGTAACTTACACCTGTGCACAGTGAGGCATTCAAGCTCCTCAAGAGCAGGCTAATAAGCATCCACCATGACCCCACATGGTCTATAATAATGTAATAAACATTAAATAGTGGCAACATTACTCAGCAACATAACAATTAACAATGAACATCATCAACAGGACACAACTATAATTTTGGACATCAACACCATGAACTTCAATACTGTAAATATATAGGCAACATCTGTGCGAGTCACCGTTGCTCTTTAAGGGACAGTTGGACATGTTTTTCTTCTGCCCTGTTGCAGAGTTTTGGAGATACTGGCCATCCAAACTTCTCCTCTCCAATATAATGGGACCAAATAGCACTTGGCCTGTGGTGCTCAATGCACAAAAATAAATAAAATGCATTTGAAAATATCAGTGTCTCTGTCCAAAAAAATCATAACCAGGTTATTAAAGATAATTCAGACCTTGCTGTGTGCAGTTTCATGCATGAACTACTCTTTCTAGTAGAAAGAAAGTAGTTCTGGTAGATTCTACTGCACAAAATGTCTCCAAAACTCTGCAACTCACAAAGCAATCGTTAAGGTTACTGATGATCAATTAAGGAAAGTGCTTACAACCCCAATGTATACATGCAATTCAAGATGCTACTGCAGTGCGCATTACAGATGTGTTGATTGGTGCAGACAGAACGCACTCAGAGCAGAGCTGTTGTGCAGGATGTGATGTACAGGCATAGCAGCAGCTCTGCTTAAGAAATTGGAAATTACTAAAAATCTAAATTCCATACCGTGTATGAACTTACTGTTAGTTACCCTGCCAGTGCCAATTACAAACCGACACTGAGCTACAAACTGGGGTAGAACAAATCAAAGATAGCAGATCTAGATAAAACAAACTTTATTTCAATAAAAATGCAGTCATAACAAAAACATGCATCAATATTCAGTCAGTAACAGGTTCAGGAGGAAGTTCATCAGTCAGCTCATCAAGTGTTTGAAGAAAGGTATCCAGCTCTGAGTAGTGATCTGGACAGGGGAGATACAGTAAAGTTAATGATACAGTAGAGTTAATGATACATGTAGTTAATGATAGTTGTAGTTTTGACTCTGTGCCTCATACTTAGTGGTTACAGATACCCGACAATTGTCATTTCTTTTAGAGTGCTGCATGTTTTTCAAATCATGTCATTATTCATATCGGACTAGAAATTTTACTCACTGTAACACTAGTCCTCATAAGTTTTGATCATATTGCCAGTTTACATGATTTCTATCACAGTATTGAAAAGCCATGAAGACTTGTGGCATCGTTCATTTGCAACAAAGCGGCTCTGATGTAAAAATTTGAAAAAGCTGGATGATTCACAGTTAACAAGGCAGATTTAGCCCCCCCTGACAAAAACATAGCAAAAGAAAGGTAGCAAAGGTCTGATACCATGACCGGCAGGAGCATCACTGATCCTGATCTATTTGAAAAATCATACGTCAGTGAAGTCACATGTTTCAGTCACATCAAAGTGTCAGACTAGGCAGTGCTGATCAAATAAGATTGTGTTACTGCATTGCCCACTTATTGTTTTCACATTTGAGTGTATTGTTTGGCTGAGAACCTGTCACCAGGCCACCATTATTCCTTCTTAAATAGAGACCAAGCAGGGCACCAACCCTTGTGTCACTCAGCGCTATAACACACATTGCTCTGATTGATTGTAGGTTTATCTAATTGGCAGAGGTATTTATGCCTGCACCCACTGATAATGCTCCTTGGAAACTAATGAACTGAGAGATTCCAGACTAATTGTATTAGTGAAGTCTGGAGACGCCAGGCCACTATAAACCAAGAGTCAAAATAAATCAGCAAAAAGTCAAATTGTACTCTTCCTTTAATATCTGGTGGTAATTGATCATTGTAGACAAATGCTGCAAGTCACTGGGATGTTTGTCAAGTACTTAATTTGCTAAAACAGAAAATTCCATATGGTTATTCTTCTCATAAATGTTTTCTACAATTGATTGTTTCACAGATTTAACAGATCAAGAAAAATATGTTGACGTGAAATTACATGTACTATGATAAAGGATTTTATCCAAACCTGCTACCCCTGCGCTTCATTGTATTACACACTGATTAAATATGGCTTTCAATCCCAAACGGTAAGCATGAAGGCAGCCCCAATAGGACCGTGATACCTGAACGGCTTGGCATCTTTACAGGTGACAGGTCTGGGAGTGGATCAAACTTTTCCAAGTCTTCCTCACACAGATGTGGAGCTTGTGAGAAACAGGCCAGTCCAGGCAAAGCAAAGCCACTGAGAGGAATCAAATCTTCAGGTATGCTGTACTTCTCAAACTCTGGGAAAAGAGACCAAAATTAATCATGAGAGAAAAGCCACATCACAGGTGAATGAGCCTCATTACATGTTGAGTCACTGACATAATGGCATACGCAAGTTCTTATACACAGATGAGCCTCAATTGGCTGCGTCTCCAAGGTATAAACCATTAATGGACTCAAAACTACTGTGATGCTGCAGGGAGATTAAACATAAAATGAATTTTCTGAATTTTCTGATTAAGCAGCACTTTACCTCCAAATACTAAGCCAGAGAAGTGATAATACAGCTGATGTCATAGTTACCTAGTGGGTCATAAGGAATGAACTTCTCAATTTCTGGATATTCCTCCACCTTAACCTGAGGAGCAGGTTTGACTTTGGTTTCCTACAGGGAACAAAACAAAGTGTGTTGGTACATGTACAATCTAACAAAGATTAAATAGAGCACATTATAGTCTGACAAATTTAGATTGCAACTATATTACACTTTATTTCAACCTGTGGCTTTAGGAGTTTCTTCTCCTGTGTGTTGACAGCAGGGGTTGAGACTTTTTTGTTAACCGCACCAAAAGCTTTACGACCAGATGGCAGAGGAGTGTTTAAGGTTTTGGCAGTGATCTGAGGTTTCAAGAGTCTCTCTAGTGGGGAAAAAGGCAACGGGTTAATGTATACATTTCCAAACAGACCAAGATCCCTGCTAGGAGAAAAGAACCTGAGCATAATTTTGGCATTCTCACACCTGGAGCAGACTGAAGCCTCTGTCGCATCTTCTGAGTAGGTGGATGAAGACGTGCATTTTCTCGCTCTGCAAAGGTTATGTTGGCCATTGTATCTGAAAAAACACAATATTAGCTACAACACACTGCCACAGAGTGGTCTCTTCCATGGTGATGAATTGTAGACATTTCGAAACAAGTACAGGTGTTAACAGGTGTAATCGATGTATTCATTTAGATTTCTCAGTCAGGGCCCTGCAATTGGGCATACAGGCTCATAGAACACTTGAATGGAACCAAACCATTATTAATGATTTTAGAGTTGAATAGTTAGTCAAGTAATCAATAAACAGAAAATGGTGAGCTTTTTGATAATCAGCTATCGAGTCATGGTGGGCGGTATAGGCGGTATAACGGTAGAAACGATATGAATTTGGCCAACGGTAGAGATTTTAACTATACCGGCCTACCGCGATATAAAGAAGTAATCAGGTTAGCAGGTTTGTTTTTCACCAGGGCTGTCAAAGTTAATGCAAATTCCTTTTAACGCTAATTTTTTAAACGCGCGTTAACGCAGGTTCTGTTATATTGGCCTGATCAATAGTTTGAATCAGCAGCTGGAAATGAATCAGCTGGCAGCTGCGAAGACGCGAGCTTCTGTCACCCGACAATGTAAACGGGCTTCTCTGTGTAAGCGACTGGCTCAGCGCAAAGAAACAGAATAAGAGGAGGGAGACCAGCGAGACGAGCGACTGCTAATCCAGCTGCAGCTACACCAGAAACCAGGTAAAAGTTAAAATAAGTCTGAACAGACAGAGAGAGAGAGAGAGAGAGAGAGAGAGAGTGAGGGAGAGAGAGAGAGAGAGAGAGAGAGAGAGAATATGCGATGTGTCGACTTGATATAAAAAACTTTCATGATCATGAATCATGTTATTAACGTGCACATCTGTGGTGCGTGATTTTTTTGTACTCTAAGTCCCATTTATGTACTTTTAAATAATTAATTATTTCATGCCGATCAATCA
>JAJHUR010094452.1:0-31673 GCA_027495735.1 Lutjanus campechanus | reverse complement strand
ATTTTGTAGAAGAGCAACTGAGATGAGATTGAACTATCAACTGCTGTTTCTAAGGTAAAGAATGATGTTTCTAGCTTAGAGTTTGTATCTTGTTTCTCCATGTTCTCCTGGTCTTTATGCTAAGCTAGGCTAAACATCCCAAGCTCTGTACCACAAAGACATGAGACCAGTATCAGTCTTCTCTTCTAGCTCTCAGGCAGAAAGCAAATGTTTTTTTCCAAAATGAAGTACACGTGAGATTTTCAGTGGTCAAGAGACTGCTCTGTCCATGGTTGCAGCATTTAGCTGCATTTCCTTTCACACAAACACAGAAGCACACACTCTACGTACTCATCAGGGCCCAAATCCCTTGAGTTTGCTTTAATGGAGGCCTTGTTTTTGGTGTGCGGCCTCCAGTACAGATCAATTAGACCACCAGAGCTCTTCATTGCATCCTAAATTAACTAAATACATAAATACATTTGGCCTGGATTCAGCCCCATGGCAGACATTACGTACTGCAATGCCATCTCGAGAGTTTAATTAGTGCAGCACACACTGAAACGCACACACATACACACATACACACATACACATGCACTTCCATCACAGCTCTAATTAAACAACAAAACCCTTCCCATGATGCACTTGGTCTGGCTCTCTTGGGGACCAATAGGATTACGTTACTACCATGTTCGGGAAAACGATGTAATCTGACGTTGGATGACTATCTATCTGTCTGTCTGTCTGTCTGTCTGTCTGTCCGTCTGTCTGTCTGCCCATGAGTATCATGGATGTGTCAGCTAAAAGCTCTTTCTAGAAGGGAAAAGTGCGTCTAACCAGAGTAAAATCTTCATTCATGCATGTTTTACACTACAGACATTTTAACTCACCAACAGGTGCATGTAATAACGTAATAATGCCTGCATTCCATTAAGATGATGTCGTGCTGTTGTGCATGCTGGGTCACCCGCACACCTGAATGTAACAGAGCCGTCATTAATGTCATGAGCTGCAGCTGTGCCTTTCTGCCGCGACATTTCAAAATGTCTTTAGAGAGGTCTTTTCCTATTTGAATCCAGTGGCGGAAAGCAACTAAGTACATTTACTCAAGTACTGTGCTGTAAGTACAGTTATGCTTCTGTCACTGATTAAATACATAATAGCTGTCATCAGAGACCGCAGGATAAACCCTAGTGTCTCAATGAGAGAGTCTAAAGTAAAGTCATTCACTTTATTTTGTTACCAAAAATTCACACATTCACCACAAAAAAAAAAAAATGTAGAGTGGTTTACAATAAAAGGGAAGTGAACTATACAAAACAATGGATTTCACATAGTCTATTGTAAGCAGGTAATGCTGAAACATGATAAGTAATGTAGTTTTTGTAATGCAATCAACTGTTATTTCTTTGCGCTGTGACTGACTATATATTCCTCTTGGACAGAAAATATCCACTTGTGTTTTGAAAGAATGACTTGATATTGAGTCAGGTTTACCATGTTTTGATAGTTATTGCATGCAGAGAGAGTCTTTTGCATTTTGAAATGTAGACTTTGTATTTAATGAAAACAATGTGCTTTTGCCTTTATTTGACAGGACAACTGAGGAGCAGACATGGAGGGGGGTGGAGAGAGAGGAGATGACATGCAGCAAAGTGCTGCTGCAGAGGACCAACAGCCTCCATACATGGGGCAGACACTGTACCAACTGAGCTACAGGGCCGCCCCCAATATCTTAAGTTTATGCAAATGCTTGTCATCAATTGTAAAAACAAAACCCTGTAAGTATATTCTAATTGTACAGTAGAATGACTGCAACTGCATTTAGTTATTCACAATGATCCTGTATTTTGTAATGACAATAAATCTGAGCCTCAAATTTTCCAAGTACACAGGGTTGGATAAAATATCATTACCAACTGTCAATGCGATGGACTCCAGTATAAAACAACCACTAATTACAGGCTTAAAAATGAACACAGAATTTAAGCAGCACGTCTCTGATGCAGCTAGATCACAGTTGGATGTTTTGTTTTAGGAATTTGCTTTGTACACAGGGGCATCTGACAGATGCATTTCCATGCAGTGTCTGTCTTTGCAAATAATTTAAGTCATCATGGTGGCGTCATCTCTGTGCAGATTCTTCCGTCAGTCTTCACTGGGGGAATTTAAGCCCTTTCTCTCTAAGTATGAATGCTACCTCCAGAGTGTGGCTCCATCATGGTCCCTCCTCCACAGTTGGCTGCAGTGCGTCACCACAGACAGCTGGATGCTTTAGCAGCCCTGCAATAATGAAATCTGAGCGCCTGTTATGGCAGAATGACCTCACCTCAAACAGCCAACCTGCAGCAGCTAAATGAGGATAATGAGGTGTTTGTCATGGTTGTATGGACGTAAGTTGTTGGGTTACAGTACTGGAAAGTTTATTTTCTTGTTGAAAGGCAGCACGAAAAGGGGGTAATTTTGCTTGAAATAATAACTTGTCTAATAATGACTGGAAGGGGAACATGTCTATTTTCCTCATGGATTTTCCGATTTCTGATATTGAGAAAGTCTGAAATACTTTTTGTTCACTCCATTATAGTGAAACCAATCTGACTTGTTGCTGTTTAAACAACTTCCTTGGATCAAATGAGAGATATGAAGATCAACCCAGGTGGGACTTGAACCCACAATCCCCAGCTCCGGAGGCTGATGCCTTATCCATTAGGCCACTGGGTTAATTACACTTTCATGGATTTCTGTCAAAATGCTCACAGATTTCATGTGTGGTCCAGATACAGAGGGCCATTTTGTGTTCTTGACATTGCTTTCCTAACAAGATAACAAGAACACATTTTTATTATCTCAACACTGTAAATACAAATTAAAGTTAATGTCCAGGCTGCCTTAAAAATTTATGTTGACCAAATTTTGAAATGGCAAGTTGACACAAGTTTCATCATTATGTTTTCTTCAAACTATAAACAATAGTGGTCTTGTTTTTACTCTCAAATAAAGCATGCTAGAAAGTATGTTTCTTTAGAAATTAAATTTAATGAGTCAATTTACCTCTGTGCAGTACGTTCATTCAACTTATCATTTCAAGTCAAAAGATTTCAAGTTAGAATTACTCATATTTATGAGTGTTCTGAAATTAAACAGAAATTTTAAGTTTAGGATAAGTCGATTCCACTACATTCTTGTATGATTTCTTTAGAGTGAACACAGCAAATAATTATTTAATCCAAAAAATGTTTTTGTCTGAAATCAAGATGTTGTACTGCTGCTCTTCAAGGAGAATCACCAAATTCATTTTGAAATACAGCGGCGTGGTGAGGGTGGATAAAAGGTGACACGTGAGTCAGAGAGGGAATAATGAATGCAATATTGGAGAAAAATGATAACAGTAATGATTTGTTTTATCAATTTGAGTCAGACTTGTGAAGACACTTTCCCCTTTTGTGTTTTCTGTCTTTTCTCTTAAACATTTCCCTTTAGATTCAATAGATATAGAAGCTTCCTCATTCTCTCTTTATTTATCTCTCTGTTTCTATCTCTGACTCACACACACACACACACACACACACACACACACACACACACACACACACACACACACACACACACACACCACCCTGGGAGCTCCACTGATATTGTCTGGGAGAGTTAACTCAGTCAGATCATACCGTGTTGTTGTGCGACATCCATCACATCCATCAGCAGCTGCACCAGCCAGACTCCTGATGTTCCACTCAGGTATAATTTTTCATGAGCACCTTTTGCTGAATTGGATTTCTTAGATGAAGAAGGACCTACGTGATACAGCACAGTATGCCGTCTGTCCGTTTGTCTGTTTGTCAACAGCTTCATCCTACACCAGACATTCCTGTTATAGATGACCTGATGATATTTTGGAGAACCTTGTTGCAGAGGATAAATTTAGTAATCAGAGGAAGTTCGTGTATGTATATTGCCTGATTAATTGTTGTACAAATTAATTACAGTAATGACCTAAATAGCATACTGTATTTAGCTGTTCTACAGATAACTTACACAAGAAATCATGTGAAGAAAGTAAAATAAAATCAAATAAAAACATAATCTAATATAGAAATGGAATGTAAATTAGTTAATAATTGTTGTCTGAGTCTGAATCTTGATGTGACTTTAAACAGGCGCTGGTAATTACTCACCGCTTCCCCATATAAATACCAGCTTATTTGTTCTTAATTGGGGTGACAGTGATCCTCTCTGCATCATTTATTAATATCCTCCACATTTAACCATGTTATCAAGTCTTAAAGTCAAGTAAACTTCACTGTTTGAAATATGTATTTTTCTTAATATTCAGACCTCTTGTCATGTCACATCAGTTGATAGCTTATATGCATTTCATCAATTAATGATTTAAAGGTCCTGTGCGTAAGATTTGTGGGGATTAATTGGCAGAATATAATATTCAAAAGTATGTTTTCATCAGTGTGTCACCTGAAAATAAGAATCCCCTTTTTTTTCTTTTAACCTTAGAATGACCCGTTTATTTTGACAGAGGACATGGGGGGGGGGGGTCCTCCTCCATGCAGTCCACCATATTAGACAGCCATATTTCTATAGTTGCTCAAAATGGACAAAACCAACATTATGGCCTTTTGCGTTTTGCATGAGATTCATGGCCACCTCCTATATGCATTTTATCAATACCTTCATGTCTATTCTTGATTGTACAGATATTCTGTTGCCTTGCTGTCCCATCAGTGCTTCAGCAGTTAAACCCTGTGTATCACGTGTCAGCACAAATGCCAAATTTC
This sequence comes from Lutjanus campechanus, assembly GCA_027495735.1. Classification (NCBI taxonomy): domain Eukaryota; kingdom Metazoa; phylum Chordata; class Actinopteri; order Lutjaniformes; family Lutjanidae; genus Lutjanus; species Lutjanus campechanus. The sequence continues at coordinate 26,901 of JAJHUR010094452.1, read as the reverse complement.
TAAGTTGTCATTGTTCTCATTGTATGACACAGTTGGATGGACTTTGTTTTAGACAAGAACAGACCTGGGTAAAGTTAAGCCCGGGGGCCGGATGCAGCCCACTGAAAAGTTTCATGTGGCCCACTAGGCCATCATGGAAATACCAAAAAGTAAAAATCTAGCAAAGACAGTCAGTAGCCTTTTTCCATTAAACCGTTAACAGACCTTTATTTTGAAAGGGGTCAGTGGTAATGATAATGAACTGTATCTTTTATTTTAAACTGCAACTGTGCTGTACATCCATGTTGTTTTTCTTCTACTTTTGTTACTACTATCATTGCAACCTGTTTGCAGCACGCATGGTAAACTGTACAACATCAAGTTTTGGACATTACCAGCAAAATATTAGCCCACATGGCAATTCAGAAAGGGTGACCAGTAGTAGAATTGTCCAACAGAACACTTCTGACCATTCCGTTATTACAGATTTGGCCATTATTAGGACCTTATATCATTGGTGTCTGGCCCACAGCAGCCTGATCAATATCTCATGTGGCCCCTCCACAAAAAAATAATTGCCCACCCCTGGTCAAGAAGATGCCATCTCAAGATATTAATTTACAAAGCTCTACTGTTGAAGCTTCCAAACTACCTCAAATCTCTTCTCCTATTTTAAAACTAGTCACTACAGTACAGCCTATAGACAATGTAAAAATCAAGAAACATTTTCAGGCATGTTCACTAAGCTAACGTAATTAAATGCATTGCATTTCACCTCTAGGGGGCACCACAAATGAGAAAAGTTCATGACGATGCATGAAATTTGGTAATGACTGATTAAGGTGGGTGTGACTTATGACAACAATTTTTCATTTATAGACATTAATCCAGACATCAAAAACGTCCTTCAGAGCTGAAATTTCTGCACATCCGCACATCAACTACCATATCTTCACTATTACTCATTCAAATAGGACCAAAATAAACGTAGAAAATCCCTAGATATCAAGTGCTTCAAATTGTGTTCAGATCAGTCAAACGGTGAGTCTGTAGTGATATTTAATATCTTGCTGTACTTTGTACTGCACAGCATTTTCTTTTTCGCTCAAGTTTGATCAACCATCACCAAAATATTTGAGAAAACACCTTAAACAAGCAGAATTTTTTTTTTCTGAATATTGTCACCAAGATTTTGACTTTTATGACCATTTTTAGTTTAAACACTTACAAATGTTCCAGTTTTGCACAGCTGATGTGATTGCATCAACTTTTAAGAAGGTGTATTAAACCTACATCTCTCCAATAGTGCAGTTTATAAGTCATTTTCTGTGGGGATCCACAGGTCAAGGGTTTAAATCCCCATCTGGCCATATCCTATTTGCCAAAAAACAGACAACCTCTCTATTACTCTGTGTTGTGTCGTTAACAAGCATCTTAATACCCGCAATCTGTACCCCGTGCATTGCCTCTTGCAGCTATATTTATCAGATTTTTTTTTGTGATTCTTGTAACTAAAAAATTACTTGTTTATTGTGTTGTTCTGTTTTTGTTCTCAGGTGTCCCTTGGGAAAGAGATCTGAATCTCAGTGAGACTCAATGAGTATGGTAACCAAAGCCAGAATATGATGCCCAAAGGCTAAGGAGTTTTAATATGCAGAACACTGTCTTACGAAAAGAGAGAAAGAAAGAGAGAAATATAAAGAACCAACAAAAGCTAATCACATTTATTGATGGAACATGAAACATGACAACAACGTGGACCTCTATTTTTTGGAGTCTAAGAGAAGTTGCCCCTTGTGATCTTGCTCTTCATCTATTTATTTGCATCTATTTGCTTAATTGTTTTATCGTATTTCTATTATTGTTAAAACCCTCTAATTTTTATGTTGTCAACAGATCTGATAACATTCACTAATGTCTAATATAGTGTATTTACATGTGTCCTTCATGAGTTCCTGTATGTATGTATGTAGGTAGTTTTTGTCAATCAAAAAATAGTCACTATATGAGGTGTCTTATTGCATAATCCTACTCCTCAGCACGCCACTGTTTATTTTGAAAAATGGCTACAGATTTCCTGATCTAACTAACTTTTTAACACTTTGCTCACCCCTGATTGAAAATGATGAGGAAGTAAAGATGGAGTGATTTTGGAGCATCTGGATGAAGCGTATACTTGTCTACGGGATGAAGCTGTCCTCATGCAGGCAGCCTATCAGCTCTGTCCTCCCATTTTGCTCACTGCTGATTGGCTGACTCGTGGAGGAAGAGGATGTCGGGATGTCAGCAAAGATGTCCGCGCTCATTTGAAAACCTGCTGTAGCCAAATTCACAGTTTGGCAGCTGCTCCAAGTTGTTTTAATGTTGGTACTGAAGACGAGGTTTTGCTCAAGCAAGGATCATACAAAGGAAAGAAAAGGACTCCGCGACAAGAGCCAGACTATTCCTTATTATCAGGTTAGCGGCTAAATGTCTCACCGCACACTCAAAGCTAGCTGAAGCTAACGTTAGCTAGCGTGCTAATCGAGGTTGTGAAAGCAATTGTACTCAACGGTGTTTAGCGTTAGCGTGCTAATGCTGTAGACTAGCCTTTCAGTCACAGCTAGCTAGCTGTCAACTTGTTTATTTATACAACTTAAAGCATCATATTGGCTGTCAAGTACTACTGCGAGTTTTGTTTTTGGACAGTTTTTAGTTGAACGCTCCCAGCTAGCTTCTGGCATGTAGCGTCTGTTAGAGTGAACAACAACATGTAAAACTAACATGTAAAATTAAGATTTGTCATATTGTCATATGTGATTTGTATATCGCACTGTACCGTCACTTCTGACAGTATCATGAAAAGCTGTGACAGGTAGGCAGTTTGGGACAGTTTAATCCTAGCTAACATCGAGAGAAACAGAAATAGAGCAACAAACTAACATTATTCAGACATTACTGACGGATTATGTACTCATCATAATGAAGTCGTTGTGATGGAAATGTTTAGTCATATCATTAAGTTAAAGTAAAATTCATTTATTTCTTTTGTTAAGGATCACCTTAATCACCAGAAGTATAACTAAAAAACATATTGCCATAATTTGGCAACTGCTGTTTTAAAAGTTAGGCATTTTATTTTCTGAATTGCTGTTACTGAGAAATGATCCTCTCTGACATTTAAGTTGGGCTCCTCTTAGGTTTCAGTTTGGCCCTCTTGTATGTCTTTATTTTGGCCTTTAGGTATCTTGCTTATTCCAATAAAAACCCTGCTGTCAGTCAGCCTCTACTGTCCAGTCACGATTTTGAGTGTGTGTGGTAGCTTTGTCCACTCAAAACACCCTGTTTGCACCCTGTTTAATTTCATTAGGGCTAAGACTGTACAGTTAATTGAAATTGCAATAAAACTGCAAACCAAACTAAATTGCAACTTTTTGAAAAATGTATGAGAAAACAGCATTATAATGTGGTACTGTCGTGCTGCATAGATGACCTGGCCTTAAAAAAAACTTGTTCTCCAGATGAAAGAAAACATGTTTGTTTAGTACAGATCTCAATAAATATTACATCATCACGATTATAATCGTATCGTGTAGCGCAATTTCAGTCACAATAATAGCAATATGACTTCTTTTTACCAAATTGTGCAGCCCTACATTTGACCAGATTGCAATTTGGATAATATTTTGATCAGTTGAGTAGCCCCAGTTATCCCTTTCTTCGCTCTTGTCTTGGCGCCTCATACTTAATTCCCATGTAGTAAAGTTACTCTATTAATGAAATTTGATGGTTTAACAACACTTGGCATAGGTATGGCTTTAGATTTCTTATATGGCATAAAACGTCCTCCCTCTTTTGTCTCAACTCTCATGTTGTATTCTAAATAAACGTTCAAGTCTCTGGTACAACATACACAGCCCATCAGTTTGGACTGTGGGCTGTAATTTAAATTTTTGCTTATTTGTTAACATTTTTCTGTCTTCCTTATCCCCTTTTCTTCTCAGAAATAATGCTGATATCTGGAACTCATGTCGGAAGTCGTGTATGAAGAGACAGCCACGATGATTGCCGCAGGGGAATTGCAGTCGTTTGTCCCATTTGGCCGCGAGCACTGCAGGAACCATCCAAATGCCTTCAACCTGCAGCTCAGAGAGCTCCAGCCCGCCTCCGAGCTCTGGTCATCAGACGGTGCCGCTGGCCTGGTGGGGTCCCTGCAGGAAGTCAGTCTGCAGGAGAGAGAGAGGGTGAGTTGTTTTCCTTGTTTTCCTTTAATTTAAGTTCCTTTCCTTTAATTTGTCACCCTGCTGTAGAATGCCATCACAAAAATAATTTCGGTTGTCTACAGAACAATAACATCAGATTTAATGTGATAAAGAAGTAAAATAATAACTTAGAAATACACTTTAAAATTCTTGAAAAGTGCTTGTTTAAGTTTAACTTTGGAAAAGATGTAGGAACACTGGTGATTCATTCCTTGTTGCGCTGACCTAATGGATATGTTTTGATTGTCAGGAATGCTGGCAGCTTAGGAAAGGCTGCATGGGAGTCAGGGAGGAAGATGTGGACTTTGAAGAGGAGCTCTACACAGCAGGAACTGTGGTTGTCTGGAGCCAAGGCAGTCGGAGCCAGGCCTCCAATGTGTACAAGGCCTTCACTGTCGACAGCCCAGTGCAGCAGGTCAGTTAATGAATGCTGTTTTTAGACCTTAAGCTACCTTGATGCCATTCTTGAATAAGATTCTAAAAGTATTTTTTTGTGTCAACCTGTCTTTTTGTATGGATGCACCAGTGTATTGTATAAAACAGTATATCACCATAGTGATATATATATTTTTTAATAATTATAATTTTTTTCCTTCAAGCTAAGCATTTCTTTGAGTTGACACCTTCTTCTATTCTGTCTGCAGGCCTTATGGTGTAACTTTGCTGTTCCTCAAAACAAGAAAGATGGTAACGCACCATTAAAAACCTTTTATTGTTGAGAAGCCATTGTTATCCATTAATCTACAATGCAGATCAAATTGAAGTTCATAAAGAAATCTCTTTAATGTTGTTTTGCAGAGGAAGAGGTGGAGCAGACAGTGTGCATCGTTCAGAGTAGCTGTGTCAACGTTCACACTGTGACCGGGAAGGATTTCATCTCACCACTACCCTTCCAGGTTAGGGGGAGTGAGGCGTGAAAGACTTGGACAGAAATTTAAAAGCATCTGCTCAACTACAGTCAGCCGATTTCTCAACCTTTGATCCTTTTACTTTCATCACTTTGGTTGTCCTTTGGTATAACTCATCACAGACAACTCACAGTCATATCATACAACTTGTTCATTTTATGTACCAGTGCAGTGTTCAAGCGGTCATGCTTGCTGCCTTTCATATTCCACTGAGTAAAATGTCCCCAGCTGATTCTTTTCTACATTACTGCTGGATGCTTCTTGTGTTAATGTGTGTCTCTGTGTGACTGTTAGTCAGGTTAGTGGTATTTCCCAGGGCTGAGCCATTGTCTGTCTGACCAATAATGGAAATTTTGGCTCACTGACAATGAGAATGAACATTTGATACAGTTACTGCCTTTTCTAGACTAACAAGGCCAAACTAAATTGTGACAAAACCAGTGAGCTCTGGAGAAATGATACATAAAACATACATTGTTGGTTAATACATTTTTAATCAGTTGAATCCTTAATCGCAATAAATTGATTAATGATTAATCATTAACATCTTTAGTGTAAATAGACAACTGTTTTCTAAAGTATCAACTTAAAAAGTGACAATATGTCAGTCTTGTATGCACACCTTGGTTCTGCTGCCCCCAGGTGGCTAAAAACATCAGTCATTACAGATATAAAGAGTTGCCTCACATCATGTAGAAGTCTAGAAGTCTGCAGGTCAAGTTGTAGAAATGGTATTTGTTTCTATACTTCCAAATTCAAATGTTAAAGGTGAACATTATTATAACAACATGTTAAAAAAAATGTCCCCTCTGTCTTTGTCTCCTCCAGGTCTCAAATGTCTGGGCGACCAAGTTTGGACTTTTGTTAGAGCGAAAAAACACAGCGACTGATGCACAGCCCATCCCCCCTGGGTACACACTGACACTTCACACACACACACACACACACACACACACACACACACACACACACACACACACACACACACACACACACGCACGTAAAGACTAACAGGATGGCACGCTGATGCAAACACCAATGTGAAGTGATGCAGCCACACACTTCTTAGCTCAAAACCTGAACAAATGTGTGGCCTCCTAGTCCCACACTCATGAACACACACACATACAAACCATTGTCATTTGGCAGCTAACTGAGCTCTTTTTCACTACAGGGAACCTCTGCCCACAGTGTTCAGCATGCTGCATCCTTTAGATGAGATCGCGCCAGTAGTGTGTAAACCTGCAGGTAAGACACACACAATCACACACACTCTTCTTCCGCCTCTCTTGTCCCTCTCTGAATGAGTAATTGCCAGATTTTGACCGGATTCTGCATCTTTGTGTTTTTCCAGGTCTGTTCGAAGGCTCCCGAGTGCAGTACGTGTCCGACGCCACCATGAAAATCGTGTTCACCTGCTGTCGGCCCTCTATTGTTGTTTCCTATGACACAGTACAGGGAATACACTCCGTCTGGGCCCTGCGCAAGGTCACACCCGATGTGAGTGATCACACAGACACACACAGACGAATAAAAGGAATCTACTTGTCCCTAACCTTAAGGCTTTTACCTCCATCAGGAGCGTTCTTCAGTCCTGCGGTGTACAGCAGAACCAGTTGGGACACCATTGGGTCCGATGGCATCAGGCTTCCTGACGTCTCACCTTCGTAACATCTCTCGCCTTGACTCCCCTGGTGGCAGTGGGGCGACTGGGCTTGGCCCTGGAACTGGAACAAGGTAATGAAAGAAAAGTATTGCATGCAAATAGAGCTGCTACGATTAGTTTATTCATTTTTAAGTCGATAGACAATAAATTAGGCAACAAGTGTTTTGACTATTGATAAACCATTTTTTCGTAATTTTTAAAGCAAACATGCTAAATGTTCTCTGGTTCCAGCTTCTTAAATATGAACATTTGCTGATTTTTTTTTTTGTCATTTATGATGGCAAACATATTATTTTCTCATTTTTGACTGTTTTTTGATGACATCATATTGAGCTGAAATTTATAATGAGCATTTTCACCATTTTCTGATATATTTTAGACAAAACAAATCAGTTATTTGATAATGAAAATAACCAGCCCATTATGCGCATCAGTTTATATGTGAGGTCTTTTAGAGTCTTTGACAGGCAGCTTTATTTATAACACAAATTATTACAGAGAAACTGAATGTGCTTTACAGTAAAAAGGAAAAAACATTGCGTAATCAGAGACATAACAATAAAAATAATAACCTATTTATACATACCCATTATACCTTCACACACACACACACACACACACACACACACACACACACACACACACACACACACACACACACACACAAACAGTCTGGCACTAACAGTATTCTTTGGCTTTCATATGGAAAGGCCTCAATCATGTGCACCTGTTATTTAAAATGTATGGAAAACGTAAAACCTGGCCAACACATCAACATCAACAGAGGGTCAATAAAATGTGTAAATGGGCACTAAACAAACTCAAAATTAAGGATGACTCACAGATCTATCTCAGGACTGACAACTGACAAGCACAGAAAGAAGAGAAGGATAAGCATACATATTTTTATTGTGCATATCAAACGTTGTCTGACCCCTCCTTGGTTTTCTGCTCCTGTGTAGTTGTGCTGTTGGCACCTCCTCTCCTCTCCACTACAGCGCTCTGCACAGTCACCAGAGCAGGATCTTAACGTCTTCACCAGGATTACACTCCCGTGTTCATTCCCCGAGTATATCCAACATGGCTGCCCTCAGGTGAGTCGAGACTACTGCCCTCTGAATAAGACAAATTTAACATAATCCAGAGTAATAATTTTGGAAATGTAGTGTTCAATCTGAAAACAATAAAGCTAGCACCCTCTTTAGTTGTCAAAAAGAGCACAAGAAACACAAACCAAACCAACATCTTCATCAAAACACTTCTCCACAGTGTGGCTAGTATGCTAAAACATTATGTTTTTTCTCCTTTTCCTGTTCTCTCCTGTCTCAGCCGTGCCCACTCTCCAGGCATGGCGGCCCCATCCTTTTCAGGTGCGGCTCGATTCAACACGTCTTTCCACAGCCCTTCGTCTAGGGGCCACCATGGCTTGTTACCCTCTCCCAACAGCACCGTCAACGAAACGATGCTAGTGCCGGAGATGGAGCCCATCATTCCAGACCTCTGCATGGAGCAGCTGTGGAGTGAGACAGTCACAGCTGGCTGTCACAGGTAATAACCAGGACTCAGTTCTACTGAAAACAGATGCAGAGTCTGTACAGACACACAATTAATTTATATCAATGACTGATGGTTATTGAGAATGAATTATTGATAGTTTTATTTTAATGTGATTTCACTTTTTCTTCTAATTGATGCCCTTTATTCTGGCAAAGTTCTGTAATTTAAGGCTACTTAGCTTTCTAGTTTATTTTAGCGGCTGAAATTTAGAGCACATAGCATGGCAATACAATCCAATGTTGTCACCATCTATCACTACCATCAGAAACTCAGAGGTGTGTTTCTCTGTTGTGTTCCATCAGAGAACTTTTTTGGAAAAAGAGAACATGAATATGAATATTTATTTATAATCCTTTTATTTAATTTCGTATTTTGTTGGGTTCTTGTCAAATACTTTTTTTTTTTTAATCACGCATGAGGAAGTTAAATAACACCCAGGTAGAGAGAAATGATTTCACCACAACTAATCAACCCAAATTTTCCACTTTATTTAGATTTGGGTAGTCACAGAAAAGTTGACATGATTAACGCTGACCTATCAATGTCAGCATCAAATCTAGAAGCTTCCTCACTAACTTCACTTCTTTACCATTTGTTGCTCCAAAGTTTCTCTCAGATCATTTTCAAGTCACTTATAAGAATGAAGCTCAGTGTTTGAGATTTTTGATTTGATTTTTGTGTTGTTTGTATTACTTTTGTTTTTGTTGCTGCTCTTGTTTAGTAACTGCTGTTGTTCAACATGAATGTTCGCCTTTTTTCATGCGCAGGGAGATGAACAGCCAGGCGTCGAAAGTATTCCTGACCTCTGACCTCTGCGAGAACCGCTACCTCTGTTTCCTGGTGGAGTCTCACCAACAGCTCAGGTCAACAAACATTGACAATGAATGTGCACATAACTTATATTATGCTGTCTAGGGGGCCATGAAAAGTCTTTAAAAGTCTCAAATGATTATGACAGTTACTACACAGTCTTACTGAAAAACCAAACATTCATGTATGTAGCAAATTTTTTCTTTCTCTTCATCATCACTCTCTCGGCCTGATTTTTGCAGTGACACCAATATTTACAAGTTAATATATTTTTCATTGTTTCCACAGATGTGTGAAGTTTATGGAGAGCAATGATACGTCTCAGCTCATCTTCGCCTCTGTCACAACCATCCCTGCCAAAGATGCAGAGCCTCTGCAGGTAGATTATAATATATAATATAATAAAATATAATTTACAGAGAGTCAGCGAAAGTTAGTGACAGTAAGTTTCTTAGTTGATACCCACACAGTCTGCTAATTTATTCAGTAAGTAAGAAAATACTTTTGATCATTTCAAGTTCAGAAATGACAAAAATACAGAAGAAAGAATATCTCAGAGCACGTTATTGCACTATACTCAGTGACCACTTTATTAGATGCACCTGTACAATCTAAAGCAATCTAATACAGCTGTTCTGCTATAAAGTCTGTTTTTATGATGCCTAGAGTATATTGTTCAGTTTTTGTTGACACTGGCATAGAGGTGTTTATTCAGTTATATGTTTTAACATTGAGGTCCTACTGAGAAGTGCTTCTCATACTCAACAATTTCCTTTTTATATATGTAAATGTGGAGGACAAATAAATAGACCTTAATATGATGTAGTCCAGTACAACACCACCTTTAACAGTGATCTCAGTAATAAAAGATATTATTGAATTTACGTTTCCAACAATGTCACAATAAACTGGATATATGTAAACGTTAAAAGGTAGAATTTATGGAAGCGCTGTTGTACTGAATTGCAAAAGACTGTACAGGTGTACCTAATGACGTGGACACAGAGTGTAGATTATAATTTCATTCCTTTCCGTTGGAGTATTTATTGTATGTAGAATTAAACGGTGCTATTTATTATTAGTTATTTCTTAGTTTCTTTGACGCTGCCTCCACTGAAAACTGACTCCTCTGCTTTCGCTGGCTCTGTTGTTATATGTATGGATATGTTAGGATTTTATTGGGTTGTAGCATCAGCATATTTATTTAACATCAGATTATTGCGTGGGAAGTTTGATGTTGTGAACATTGTGTGGGAGGCCTTACTGTATCCTCTTTAATGCAATCGGATGTTTACGAGTTTGGTCTGATATAATTAGGTCTTTATTTGCTCTCATTACATATAGAAGCCAATGTGTGTATATTTAACTGAGCTAAATCTTTGCCTCAGTGGAACAGAAATTCATACAACCAGTTTTAATAACAGCACATTATTGATTAGCTATATTGTAGGAGTAATTATCATTTTTAATTTCTTTTAATTTTTAATTTCCAGTTTGCCTGCTAGTAGAAAACGTTATGTTATTTCTACAGTTTTAATTTGCCTGGAAAGTTTTCATTAGATTAGTTTGTATGTTTTAGTTGTTTCATTTTAATTGATACAGTCATTTCTGAGGTGGTATTAATCTCCACTCACAGTATTGATCATTAACTGTAAAATAAAACAAACAAACCGTAAATACAAGGTCTTATTATCTGTGCATGTCAACATTAACACATGTAAGATTTACTCCATGAACCTTGACAGCTAATCACTTCCGTGACTAAAGCACCTTGAGGATTAACACGGATATTAACCGAATGCAAAACGTATTTTATAAGCTACTACTCTCTGAACTGAAGAGCAGCATTAAATTCACTACAGTCATGAGTACTGAGGGAAATCTTCAGTGAAAGAAAGTCATAGCAAATGATACTGTAATAAGGCCGGTCTTATTTGTTGATAAATTGACTGATCAAGGCAATGGGAAGGTTTGCATTAACTGACCTCAGAACAGTGTATGGGTGCTGAACTTTTATATTGTCAGTGACTATGTGAATGTCTTTACTTGATTTTCTTTAAAGACAAACAAGAATATAAAACATTAAGTCCAAATTCAGCAACATAACATCAAAAAGCAAGGTTATAAATGGATGGCTGTAATGTATTTTTTTTTTTTTTAGTTTTGGTGTCAGAATTTTAGTTTGTTTAATTTTTGTTTTTTCTGTTGTCCACTCTTGTTTTTGTTTTTTTTTGCTATTGGGTGACGTAAATAAGTGTGGCTTATAGAAAGTTGATGCACAGAAAATGAATTGCCAACAGTTTTGTTAATCGATTAACTGTGCGTCCATTAAAAATGCTGAAAGTTGACTAGTTTTGTATATTTTTTTGGGCATGTATTGTTAGATAGGTGCCCAATATGACAGCTGATGTGATCTAAAATGGTTAAAAATCATTTTTAATTTCATCTCAACTTTAAAGTAGTTGCTAGTTGCAGTCCTGGTTACTTAACATGTTCCTAACAATCAAACTGTGGTCCTCAGAATATAGATGCCATGCTGGTTCTGGAGTCGTGTGGCAGTCTGGTTCTCTACACAGGAATCACCAGGGTAAGACTTGGTAAGATTAGTCTATCAGTTTGATACATCGCAGACATTACATACTGTAGATTTCTGGTCTGTCCTGTCTTGGTTTTCCTTTAGGTCAGTAAGGTGTTTGTCCCTGGCCTCCTGTCACCCACCTTCAGCCTCACCAACCACCTCCCTCACCTCAGTACACCTGTGGAGAATGTTAGCACGCCGGCTAACGCTGGCAGTAGACACCTCCAAAGACTGGATGAGGTACCGCCGTGTCTTGTGAACGTATTATTCTCTATGTATTAATATTTTGAATGTTTTTTGTCTAAGAATGCATTTTTAGGTAACAAGATTGTGCCAGTGTTACTTTACTTTGCATTCTTCTCTGAATCATCTGCACTTAGTTAGTTTAGTTGTAGATATCAGTCTTCCTCCTTGCCACCACACAATCTTCTACAGTCTGAGAAACAATTTCCACAGAGCAAGATAATCTGTCACGGTAAACGTGGAGACTTGATTGGTTTCCTGCTTTTATTCAATTTGGCTTCTTGAAATAATCAGGAAATAATCTCTCCGAAACATTACACCTCACTTTCTGTATTGAAACACTCAAGTCTTTTTAATTTCGACCTATTGTAGAATTTACATCCTGTCACCTCATCTTGGCTGCTCACTTGATTTCTTTCTGTTTTCCTTCTTTCTTTTTACGTTTTCCTTCACCTCTCTGTTTTTTCCTTTCTCCTCCAGGCTGTAATGCCCTCTCCAGTGGCAGACCTGAGGGGCCCAAACATTAAACACCACGAAGGTTCATTTTTGGAAGATTACACTTTCCAACAAACCAAGCCCTACATCCATGCCTTGCGGGACCCTGTCTGCAACCGGGTCACTCTGGTAGGTTGGTGTTTGTGTTGATTGTGTGTGTGTGTGTTTTCAAGAAGGCAAACAAATTATTTTCACTCATAGCTTTAAATTAAGCTCACTCAGACTGACATCATCAACATGAATCCTTCTTACATGTACCCAGACAAACGGATTCTTAGCTGGGTTGACATGTCTATGATTCAACTGGAAGAGCAAGACAAACTTTCCTGGAAACTTTGTATGATTCGTCCACCAAAATAATATTCTGAATAACTGCCTTTGTTTGCTGTTCCAAAATTACACTTGATACAAACGCTGTAATTTATTAATATATTATAGCCTCCTGTGGTTTTACTTTATAACTTACAAAGAGATGCTTGTCTGCTGTCTGAGTCGTTCATGGTAGAAGTGCATGAAAGGGAACTTCATACTGACTGCAGCTGCAGTTCTGATCATTCATAGAAAACAACTGGGTGAATCTCCCTCAAGGTTTTGTTTCTAGTCAGTGATGTGTGTGTGTGTGTGTGTGTGTGTCAATTAAGGCCATTAGTATTTGTGAATGGAAGCCACAAAGCACTGAGTGTTTCTCTGTGTGTGTTTTTCTGCCTCGTGGGTCAGTCCTGTCAGACTTGGTACAGACAGTCTCCTCAGCCCTAGGACTCTACAGAATACACACACACACACACTCTGTGAGAGAATATTCTTTCTCTCACACACATCAACAGAGGCCACTCTGTGTAAAAGTACAAAACAGTGTCTGCAGGCTGCTGCTTTTTTGACATATTGCCTCCGTTCATTGATTTTCCCTTTGACTCCTTGATGTGTCAGTCTGAAGGCTAATTGTTCAAGCAGCTAAGGCAGCTCGCTGGAGTTTTCAAAGCACCAGCTGCTCTCTGTATGTTGTCAGGTCGACAGTTTATTTCCTTATCAGGGTTTCTTTCTCATCAGTTTAGCAGTGCTGTGAAACCCTGCTGGAGAATACGAGACATTAAAAATAACAAGATGTTCTAGTCTATTTTTCCTCTATAACCTAAGTATTCAAAATAACTGACATAATCTCCCGTGAATTGTAATCCTCTGAAAAAACACTTGTAAGTGATGACATACTGGGGAGCAATTACAACAATTACATTTTTTACACTTAAAACTAATATCACCTGCAAATGTCAATGTAATACAAAATATCTGTTGGTGTTTTTCTTGTCTTTACTTTTATTTTTTGTCACATAATATTTACATTTTTTATGTTAATAGTAAATAAATGTGTTTTTACCACTGGAGTACTGCCTACTGGAGTACTTAGATAATGGTTATTGCTTGCAAAGTTAAAAGAATATCAAATATGCCAAATATTCTGTGTCAGTGGGTTGTAAATTGGGATAATTCAGGCTTCAGATGTGGAAAATCTTTGTCCATGGTGTAAAATGCTGTTTCATACAAATTCCATCTAGGCCAGCTGACTAGTGATTGCATTCATTTTATTCTTAAAGCCAGACTTTTAAGAAAAAGAACACTAAATACAAAAAAATTACAAAAAAGTCTTTTGGGTAGGCTGCAGAAATAAATATATACAGGAAAAGACAACTTCCAAAACGAGCGGTTATAGCTCACTTCACCATGCCGTCACTGTAACCCAAACTGTGTCTATACTGTTTGAAACTATCAAGCTTTTTCGACTTCAGATGAGACCCCAGTCAGTAAGCATCTGCTGCGATATCATTATGGAGTGATTGAAAGTTTAATCTGATACAGAGAGTTTCAGCAGCAGTTTCAGTCTTGTGTGATTCAGTGCCTTTGCTGGTGTCTGTTGGACTTGGAGACAATGAGTCACAGCACACACCAATTAATTTTTCTATTAAGCGGGATTTTTGCTTCTCTGTCGAGGTATTTCATCGCTGTTTGTGGTAGACAACAGGCTTTTTTTTTCCACAGCAGACATTTGTACATGTCACAGTAGGTGTAAATAATAAGATTAATGGTGGCTGAATTCCATTTATCTGCTTCAGTTTCAGGGTCTTGGTAATTGTGCTTGCTGTCACTGAGGCACTTGAATAGAACAGAGCCATCGTTAATATTAGTTACACCAGAGCTTTTCTTATTATAACAAGGCAAAATGTCTGCTGCTGTTTCCCATTTTGATTTCTGCTGCAGCACTTCTGTGTAACTTGAAAAGTACGGCCGTCAAATTGAGTTTTTAAGTTAAACCTGTGTTCAGTCCAAAGATATTGTAAGAAAACTAACCCACAAAGTCATTTTTACCTTTTTAAATGCATCTAAGGGGTAAGAATTTTCTTCCTGCTTATCCACTGTACTGCATCCAACTCCATGTCTCATGTTAAACAGTTTCTGGTTGATTGTTCACAGCACTGAACCCTTTGTGGAGACATCAAACAAAAAGACATGCATATATCTTTCTTTTAAAAGATGTGGGCGGCAATCAGACATTTTGGCATCACCGATTTCAGTATTGGACATCTTAAGACTTTTGATTTGTTATAAATGACATATTTCTGACTCGAACAGCGTGTCTGTTGCAGTTTGTGTGCGGTCATATCGTATAATGTCTGTAGCTTTTCTTGCCGTAACAAACAGAGCTGATGCAGCTGTATGTTGCACTGATATAAAATTGAACTGAAAGTATGTAAATTGAATTTGTGCACAATCTCTCTATAGGAACTAAGCAGTGGCACAATGCTGAGGATTTCTGTCCCAGAGATTGCTACCTCAGAGCTTGGTGAGACACACACACGCACACACAAACTCTTTCTTTTGCTGTTTTTTGTACACAAACGCACACACTTATGGAAGATGGATGCAGAAAAACAACATAATGTTTGCATAGATACATTAAAGTCTAGGTATTGCAGCTGTTGTTCATCTGTGATGCTTTCTGTCATTGAAATATGTACTTTTTAAGTAAGACATCCACACATGCACGCACAGGCAGATGGCTGAGTCAGAGCAGTTAGGTCCTGGAAATTAGGTTTGAGAGCTGCCCTACGTTGTTATACAGTGACGTATAATCTTGATGTATTGAGGGTGCATTACAAGATACACACACACACACACACACACACACACACACACACACACACACACACACACACACCCACACACCCACCCACACACACACACACACACACAGTGCCCCACTGAAAAAGATAAAGCTTACTGCATCAGTGAAGTAGTTCTGAGAGAAAAATCACATGCAGAGGGAAAAAAAATGTCTTGTTCCCATGCCATTTTATTTTCAGTCGTTTTACTTATTAATTGTTTGTGGCAAACATATAAGTTAAATTGGACTATAAATTAAGATGACTTAACTCAGATCTTCATCATCTCCCTTTGGAAGTTTGTTGCATAGACATTATACCTTTTAGCACACGTAAATAATTAACTACTAATCATGACTGGGAGGCTTACGTGTATGGATGAATTCAGAAACATTCACTTGGGAAATGTATTGTGTGGGAACCACAGCTTGTCTGTTCCTCAGGTCAATAAAATTCAAACCTTTTTCTTTAAAAAACACTGTTAAGCTAATGTGCTTGTTTCTAATGTTGAGCACAAAGATCCATGTCTGCTTTTACTTGGTAACCTTCATCAAATCCATGCAGTTCTTTTTTTTTTTTTTTTTAAGTTATTTTTTTGGCCATTTTGCCTTTATTTTGAGAGGACAGTCTGAAGAGTGGACAGGAAATGGGGTAGAGAGAGAGGGGATGACACGCAGCAAAGGGCCGAAGGCGGGAATCGAACCAGCGGCCGCTGCAGAGGACTCGCAGCCTCAGTACATGGGGCGGACGCTCTACCAACTGAGCTAAACCTCCGCCCCATCCATGTAGTTTTTATCACTCAAATTTCAAAGGCCTCTTTACTGCAATCCTTTAACATCATTCAGCAGGCCATTAAAATACATTTTTGGGAGATTTTTTTAAAGCAGTTAATTCTAAAAGTCATTAATTTGAGTGTCTGTTTTCAGAAACCGTCTATCTCCTGACACAAACATGAGTCAGCCTGTTGTTACTGAGGAAAATGCTGATGCCATCTCCTGTCTGAGGGAACACTAGAGTCAGTCTAATTTCTGCGTAATGAGGGAGTTGCCATAATAAAACGTTCTCACAAAAATATTACAAGATTCAATTACATTTGCCATTTTGAACTTATTCCAAGCAGATTTACAGAAATAATTTTTAACTGTTTAAAGTAATATAATTAGAGCCTGACCAATATAGAATTTTTGAAACCAATACCAATTTTAGAAGGGGAAAACTTATTATCTCTATGGTGGCCAATATAGTGAATTTTTGAGCCGACTATGCAAAGGCTGTTTCTTAAGCAAATTAAACAAAATTTTGTGTAATGTTATTTTTTTTACGTCAAATAATTAACATATTTATGCCAACAGGGAAAATAAAGAATAATTATGATAATAAGTATGATAATAAACTAAGCAGCAAAGAGGCTGAAAACAGCATTTTCTGAGTGAAAAATTACGTAAAATGAATAATCAGTTATCAAAATAGTTTCATTGCCGAATTCTTTTTTTACCACTTGCCCAGTCGGGCTATTGAGTTGCCACATGTACTTCCCCGACGTGGCATTTTACTTGCCCCGGGCAAGACTTATTGTTGAGCCCTGGCTGGGCCGGTTCAGGTCTGTTCACATCTGCTCTGAACCTTAAAGTTCTTCATCTGCTCTAGCTCTTGTTAAAGCTCAGCCTCAGTTTTTTTCTGAAAAGCCTTCAGCATCACTGAAGTGTGTGTATGACTGTGTCTGCTTTGTGTGTGTCTCTACCTTTATATCTTTGCCATGCGTCCCCCCCAGCCCCCCACCCATTATTTAGTAATCGATCCTACAGACGAGGCTTTCTCCCTCCTAATGAAATGGCATTTATCCACCTCTTCCCTGACCTTTCCCACTCTGGATGTCCAATTAAGATCGCCTGGTGACGTTGATTAGGAATCTGATTGGTCAGAGTTGTTGGGAGACACAGTAACTCTAATTATGTTGTAGTGGTGGTTCTTTTTAATTTCCTTTAATGTTTTCTAATATTAAGGAGAAGAGGCCAAAAAAATTGTTGCAACAGGATGGAGATCATGCATGGGGAAGAAAAAAATAGTCAAAATGAATGACTAGTGATTTTTAAAGTTCTAGTTCTGGTAGAGATTCAAACCAGCAACCCTCTTGTATTTCTTTGGCCTCTGGGCTAGACTGGGTCCTCAAAACGTCTCATGCTGGCCCAAGAAATAACTCTGTAATGAATAATATCACAGTCATAGTTCATGTCAAAGCAGCATCAGAATGTATGTGTATCCGTTTCCATTAAATAACCTAAAACCGCAAACATACTGAAGCTCTTTAAATCAACAAGACGTTCCTGTAATTTCAAAATTATAAATTGCGATTCAACAGTTAATCCAGCTGTAACAACGAAATGACATTTCGTTGGACTGCAGTAGTCTCCACAAGAGTTGCGTGGTATTGTTCATGAGGTTTGTGGAAGGCATCTCTGTTTCTGTGTGGACGATATTGTCCAGTAGTAGAAATCATAGGTGCACGTAGACACACAAGCACGCATGCAAATTTTTCATATTAATAATTTATTACGAAATTGAAGTGTAATAAATGTCTTGAAAATCAACTACATGATAACTAAACTACAATATTTGACCACTAGAGGATTTTCCCCCACATTTTGTTATTACGGATTCAACAGTAGAGGGACAACATGTAATGAGGGGAGAGAAAGATGGGGAATGATACACAACAAAGTTCTCTGGTGGGACTAAAACCAGGGATTTTGCAGTTCATTGTCAGCGTTTTTAAATAACAACAAGAAACTTAGGACTTTGGAGAAAAAAAAGGTTAAGTTTGTTTGGTGCATTTTGTTGAGTTGATTATATAAAAAGTATATAAAAGGAGAAAAAAAACTTTTGTAAAATGTCTATTATCTCTTTTCTCTTCTGATTTTATTTCAGTGAGGAAATGCCTTCAGGCGATTCGTTTCATCCTGCCCAAAGAAGCTGCCATGAAGGTTTGTGGAATTTACAGCTAATTTTGTTTTTTAAAAAAAGACAAACACTCCTTTTACTCATGTTTGGACAAACAGACCAACAGTATGCTGGCATGGCATTATTTATTGGCCAATAATGTCATGCCAGCGTAGTTATTTTTGCTTGATAATCTGTACACACGTTATATGTGACTGTGTGCAGACTCAGAAAACAAAGGTTACATTGTAACCAGATATTCTGTCTGTCATTAAAATCATGTCAAACCTGCATCACTATTTTAATTGACTGTAGATTTTTTATTTATTTATTTTTAATAAATTGATATCATTTATCTTTCTGTCAAGTTCTGTAAAAATGTTCACCTGTTCTTTTGCAGGTTTTGGTGAAGTGGTATAACATCTACAACGCCCCCGGTGGTCCCAGTGCTCATACAGAGTGGAACCTGTTTGTCACCTGTTTCATGACACTGATGGGCTACAACACTGAGCGCCTCAACTGGACACGAAACGTGAGCAGCTGACGAAGAGTTTTCTATTCTAAACCTGCAAAACCTTATTTTAACTAATTCACGTGTCTTGACCTTGTTCTCTGTCCTCCCCTCTTTTCCCCCAGCTACATTTTGAAGTGCCTCTCTCTCCAGTAATTGCAGCCAAGAAGGCTCGTCCCTCTGACGGAGGCTCTGATGAGGTGTGTGAGTGTGACGAGTGTCTGATCTGTTGTGATGGCTGTGGCACAGTTACTGTGTAGCTGTCATCTTTGATGTCTAGTTTAATGTAATTGTCCGCATCTCATTTGGTGCAAAGACAATAAAATGGAACACTTCATTACAGGAGTGAATATCAAATCAAGATAAATTCTCTACAGTGACGCAACCATTGTGAAAAGTAAAACTTTTGGAAAAGTAATTAGATTTTAATACTTATTTTCAGACCTGAAATTCAGAAAATGTTATTCATTATCTCAAATAATGTTTCTAGATTTTTTTAAAAGGTACATAATAATGGAAAGGTTAGGTTAAGGTTATATTTTCCAGTATGTTTAATTGTATTTTATGCTAGTTCAAATTTTGTTGTTGCTAGGGCTGGGTATCGGTACTCCATACCTTTAAGGTAATGATTGAAATAACCCTGTACCAACTAGATAGAAACTTCTCCAGTCAAGTGATACCTGCATTCATTCCTTTTGCGACCCAGATCTAGAGAAAAAAATACTATTTATATGGCTTTGCCTGCAGCCAATCACCGCAAGTGGAAGGAGAACCTTCGAAAACGGGTATCAAATGAAGTATTCCATTGGTATCAGTGTCATTTTGTGGGTTCTGTCATTGGCACTGGTATGAAGATTTTTTAAGTGATACCCAGCCCTAGATGTGTCTAAATGAAGTATGAACTTTGTACAGACACTGAAACAAATGTGTTGGTGCTTTCCATGTGGCACAGAAAGCCAGTCATAAAAGTCATTTAGCTTTCAGAATTTCCTGTGAGTGGAAAAAATGTCACCCTAACAGATTTGGACACAGGGAAAGCCCAGCACTGTAGGCAAGCCCTATTAACCCAGGGGACAGTTTCAGTGTGCGTCTGAAATAAATGTGTGACATAATGGAGAAAATAACCTGCAGTCTGTCCTGCAGTCCTAAACACACACACACACACGCACGCACTCACGCACGCAGGCACACACACGCACACACACACACACACACACACACACACACACACACACACACACACACTTTTTAAAAATACTCCAGTAATCTGTGTTTGTGCGGCAAAACATGACTGTCAAATGTCAATCAGCTGGAGGCAGTGCTGTGTAGTTTTGTGTGTTTGTGTGTTTGTCTGTGTGTGTGCGTGTGTTTGACCTGAGGAACTGCATGAGCCAGATAAAACAGAAGCACGTTGTTGACCCTGTCAGCCTGTGACCTCTGAGCTTTGTCCCTTCCAGACGGTTCACAGTCAGACTTGCTGCCCAGATGTGGTGATGATTTAGCAGCCACAATTAATACACATAAAAGACAAAATCACAAGATAAACATTCATTGTAGTGTCTTTTTCTACATTCTGAGTGTTTCAAATCTTTTCCCCCATTACAGGCTTTTAAGTAATCAAAAATGCAGTATTACATCTTGTAGATCATTAAGCTTTGCATTCATATCTAGTTATGCGCCCTTAACATGAACTGGTGAGAGAGCACACCTTTTTTTTTTTTTTTACCAGCTTTTCTCTCTGTCTCCTCTCTCTGAAGGACTGGGACTATTTGCTGGGGTCTCATTACCACCGTCAGATGAATTCCCAGCCTGTCTGCGGTCCAGTGGACTCCAGTGGCTCCAACAATACCATGATCACAGAAACTGAGGGCCTTTCTTCTGTAAGTAACTCACTCTGAACTCTGAACTCAAACGTAATATGTCAGTCCACCCAGATTATGATGGGTGTGATGCTCTTTGTTTGCGTATGACTTAATGCTGTGCGGATTCAGATGCCTCTTACAGGATGCAAACATTATAACCTTAAAGGTAGGATTTATATCAGGAATACTGGAGTAGACTGCATTAGTTTTAGTTTAGTGTATATATTCTATAATTTTCTGATAAAGGAAAAATGTTTGACACATATCATGCAGCCCTAATATGTTAAAATAGTGAAAAGTAATGCATAAATGTTTGAAAATTCAACTGGTAAAATAGTACAAATACAAACTTGACCAAATAAGAAATAATTGACGAAAACCTATACATCAACAATTCCACTGCATCACTGTATATGAGAAAAATATTGTAACATTATGAACTTTAATAGAATTAACAGAGTTTACTAAAAATCAGTACAAAAGGACACATTTCAAACTTGACATGTGGTGCTGGGGAAGGGGTACTGGAACTCCTCTGACTCTGTGGGGGTAATTCTGACAAAATGTTTTGGAACCAGTGGTGTAAATATTTGAAAGGCCTTTTCACCCCAACATGAATGCATGCGTGAATTATGTACAAATTTACTGCTAATTGTACAATGACAATATTTCCCATTCCCGCTTACTGTATGTAACTTCTTTTCTCTTTCCCCTCCTTCTTCCTTTGTCCTAGGTGTCCTCTCCCCCCAGTCCGTCTCTGAAGTTGGACAGTTCAGCTCCCCTCTTCCCTCACATTCCTGCTCTTTTCTATGTTCTCCATCTGCTCTATCAGGACCTTCAGCTGGACGAGCTACAGAGAGCGAGAGCCTCATCACTCGTCTGTCTGCTGCAACAGCTGGCCAGGTAACCACTGCCTGTGTATGTGTTTTTTATGTTTTTATTAGCTGCTCCAAGGAAAATAAATAGCATGTGTCTTGTCTGTGTTGTGTATTTTTTAAACTGGTGTGAGGAGTTAAGTATTGATCACAAAGAACTGAATGAAAGTGAAACTCCAGAAAAAGGGAGAACTGTTGCTTTAATACATGAAGGTTCCAAAGCAGAAGAGACTCGCCCCATTTATTGCAACAACAAAGAAACCCTACTAGTCTAATTTTCACCCAACTACGTTTAACTGTCACCATGAGAAGAACAGCATTTCATTGTTTTCAGTGAGCACTAGCATTTAATCAAGGCTCTTTAGTGATGTGTTACTGAGGAACAAACGGTCACTGTCGAGTGACCGCTGTGATTGGTGACAATGACAATAACAGAATAAGTGGAGTGGGAGAGTTAAGCACTCTTCAGAGTAATTGGCCTGTGTTTGTTAGTATGTGGGCTGTCGTGAAGTATGGTGCAAATTTTCACATTTTCCCTGCTTTATCAGGTGAACTAAAGCTAAAATGATGACCCTGATTGTTTTATAAGGCACTTTTATCTAAATGATTTGAAGAAGATTTTAATTTTAATCCTCTTCATGCTTCCTATATTACTATTTTATGAAAAGATATTTAAAGAACGAATCACATGTAACAGGTTAAAAAAGTGGAATATTAAAGTAAGCACCATCCAGAGAGGACTGAGTCCTAAAAAGTGGACATCTTCAGGACCTACACCCCTATTAGATGCATCAATTTATGTCACATTTATCTTCCCACAAAGTGCTGACTTAATCAAATTTAGATATTTAAAATACTGTATTTAATTTTTAAATCTGATCAAAAAATATTATTTATTTAAAATGATAATAATAATAAAAAATCAAAATTTGACTACTTTGTTTTTGTACTGTAAAAGTTATAGAAATAGTTCATGTCATTTATAATTATGAAAATATCTGTTGATGGCATGGAATAAGCATGTTTTTATTTTTTTTTTACATGAATCACAATACAACTTTATTTACACCAATAATCTCTGGTAACTATATGCAGCAGCAGTAGATGAGAGAGAAGACAGAAAAACACAAAGCTAAAAACAAAGACTACAAGCTTAAAAAATATGTAGAATTGGTGATAAATACATTAATAAATAACTATAAATCTGGAAAGATGCACAAAGTAATGAGGCTGTACATAAGCTTAAAAGCAGAGAGAGAAAAAATCATTAATTGAGGGCTGAAAGCAGATGAGATAATGAGTCATTTTACAGACATACACACGAGTTCTTACATAAGTTTTACAGAGTCGGATAACTGTACACTCATTAACTGTTTAACAAACACATTCACACACAGCTGATAATTGTGTGTGAGTCGGGGCTCGGCACCAGGATTAAAAACTATTGATTATCTGATGTTAAGCAGAATGGTAATGATTCACAGCTGTTACTTAGTCAGAGTACGCGTTTAATTACTGCTGAAAAGGAAGTTAAATGCCACAGAGGCTCTGTAAGAGTGTGGATCCATTTTTAGATTTGATTCAATGTTCTGCTGCAATTTAGTGTCCAGCTGGGCAGAGATGGGCACTAGGAAAGACCTGGTACAAGGTAGACTCAATAACCCAGTGATAAAAGATGAGATATGTTGTTACTGTGGGTCGAAACGTTCCATTTCTTCACTGTGGTGGAGTTAAACAAAACAAATCCACCCTATGGTGTTCAGTATGTGAGATGTGATGTTGTGCATGTACACAGAGTTGTTGCTATACTGGAATATTAATATATAATTGTTCTGTTTTTTTTGTAGAGACCTCCAGATGGACGAGTATGTGGACCTGTACTGGAGAGATTACCCCTCATTAATTAGTGGCTTCAATGAGAGCTGCCTCATAGACCAGGGTAAGACCTTTTTGATAGTCTAATAATGGTATCAAGTCAGGAAACAGACAAGACATGTTGTGGTGGAATAGAGAGGGCAGGGTGGTCTGCTGCTGCTAAAGGCCAGCTCCATATTATACAGTGCACTTTCTGTGTCTGGGATCTTGTGTAACAGTGGAGGACAATTTGGACAGTGACAGGAAAGGTACTTAACGGGTACCAGTGAAGTTCCACTTGCAAACACTGTTTAACTTTGTTGAAAGTAGTTTATAGGACACTTATCAACACAAACTGTGTGCTTCACTGAATGTGTACTTCCAGGACCGTTGGTATATAATGTCGTGATCATATTAGGTGGTTGTGTTATTTTCGCCCACCTTTTTTAGATAATTATTAGTCAACTCAAGCTGCTTTGTAACTGTGGTTTGCTGAGAAGTGATGAAATGACGCAGAAATGAAATGAAATAGGAAATAATTCTTAAGTAAATGCAATCATGCAGATTTGACTCACTGACCTATTAAGAGGTATTTCCTTGATAGTTTGTTCTAAGGCCTCAAAATGGCTGAAGTTGAATCAACATCTTTTGATTGTCTCTAAACACCAGGAGTTTGTTTTTGCCATTTAAAAAATATATGTTTATTTGTTCCGTTTATCATCTCCTTGTCTTCCCCTCTCCTCACCTGTGTATTTTTTTCTGTTCCATCAACCTCCATCTTTCTTTCCCTCCTCAGCTCTGTTTGGTCAGATGCAGCGTCCGTCTTTCCTGAGAGCAGAGCCTCCCTGTGTGCTCAGCTGGCTCAGTAGCTGTCTGAGAGGGGAGGAGATCCTGCCTTTCCCCTACCTGCCCGGCATCTGTCAGAGGACCAGGCTCCTGGTTCTGGTATGACCAAAAGCAGATTTGATTTGTCTAAAGTTAAACAGTATTTAGAGGGTGTTGCTCATGTCTAACAGTGTGTTTTGTATTTAACTTTGAAGAAGTTCTCATGGTCTTTTTAAACTCGATTTTCCACCTTTTCCCAGGCTTTCTGATATGTGTGTGCATCTGAGTGAGAGATGGTGAGGGTAAAGAGTTCAGCTTTGATTGAGACACAGTCAGATAATCTATTTGCGTAGCATGTCTGTGATTCTTTTTCTGAACATAAAGAGCAATTATGCCATGGTATGGCTGGAGATGTGCACATGCATGTGTGTGTGTGTGGTGCTGATGGATTCAACCTTCACTTATCGAGGAAGGAGGGGCACTTGAAAACAAGTCTTGTTTCCAGCTGCCATTGTTTCTCTGGAGGATGACGGAGGCGATGACGACTTTGAGACAGACAGATGGAGACAGATTAGATATACAGACACGCAGATGGATATATTGACAGGTCAGACTGTGAAAAGACCCTCACCAATAGGGCTGTGAGATTTGGACAAAATCAAATATCACAATCCCTCAATGTCAGTATTGCGACAACATTTCAGGGATAAACATTGGTGCTTTCAAAAAATACGGGGATATCATGACTAAGTGGGTAAAGACAAATGAAGAAACGGCTAGAACAGGCAGGTAAGTTCAGAAAAGTACATCGTTTTACTGTAATGTATTACGCAATGTCACGATATCACTGTATCCAGAATTTAAGACCATGTCTAATCACATATTACGATATCAAAACAATATCAATATATTGCTCAGTCTACTGACAAACTTGTGTGTCCTAACTATTCTATTTGTTGAGAATAGTCAAATGTAACTTAATTGTCTTCTTCCTCAATTGTCAACCTCCATTGAAGACAGGAAATCTCTATAGTGACAAATCTGTTCAGTCTGGCAGACTTTCGTTCTCATGGGTCTGCAGTTGTCGTCTAATGTAGTCTGGTAATCAGATTTAATTGGCATTTTGTTTCACTTCATTCTAGTTAACAAGCTGAACAACTCGATGTGGGTGGTGATTCAGAGGTCTGGATCCAGACTGATTCTAACACACATTTCAAAGAGCTTAAAAAAAGGAAAGAAAGAAAGAAATCATATATCACATAAAGACATGGGGGAGTGGACAAAGAGAAACATTTTACTGTTTGATGTAGTAACCCAATGGTGAACACAAATATATAATAAGTTCACACTGTTGGGTTTTATTGAGACTGTTAGAGGTGCTCATTTTGGATACAGTTGTCATTTTTATGAGGTCTTTTTCTCTTTGGGAAGGTACTTTTTTATACTTGATATGTCTCATAATTTTGAAACTTCTCCTTCTTCAGTGTAACGTAACTTTGTAGTAACTGCATTTGAAATCATATCAATCCTAGGGCTGGTTTCACAAAGAAAGACTTTGTCTAATTCATCCACTGCACAAAATTCTTGATTATCTTAAGTTGGACTGATTTTCCCTGAATTCTGGCTAAAATAGGCGTTTTTCAGGCCAAGCAACTTTGTCATATTGTTCCCTGTGTCCATATTTTAAAAAAAAAATCACAGTAGACGACTGGAAGTTTTAATTAAGTTCCACAAATTGTGTAACTCTGTGTCATGAAGTCAAGGTGTGTGCTTTCTAGTATTTACCTTTGTCTTTCTTCTTCTTCTTTGTTTTGCGTGTCCCTTTCCTCAGAGTTATGCTCTCTACATCACTGGAGATGAAAATGCCACGTCGACAGATGTATCAAAGTACCTGGTCAAGCTCTCTGCAGGTGTGTGATTTTTGTGACTAGCTTTAAACATCATTTTCCTTGTCTTTGATTGCATCCTGGGACTGTGTGTGTTTCTGACTGAACCCTTTGACCGTTTGTGTGCCTGTGAACATTTATTGACAACCAGCCCTTATTACCTGCCAGCCCCATAGTTCCTTGCTTCAGGGCCCAGTAACACAGAAAGAAAGGTGGCTTGCGATGACGCAGGTTTCAAAGTCACCTGATTTCCTCTATTTGTTTCTGCTTTGACAAAAAACACAATACAGTGCTGAGGTGACAGCAGTCACTGCAGGTATTTGGTCAGCCTCTTTTCCACTGACACAGAATTGGTAATTGACTTTGTGGGTGGTGCAAGAGAATCAAGAGTGACTGTTTTTTTCCCAGCTGTATGCTGACGTTTTTAAGTGACAAAACAAAACCAAACAACAACAGATGTCATCCCACATGAATGCAGTCCTCCACTCATCAGGAACAAAATGTCACCTTCATTTAACCTGC
>JAJHUR010094451.1:0-40211 GCA_027495735.1 Lutjanus campechanus | reverse complement strand
ACACACACACACACTCGAATATGATTAACGTAATATTTTAAGTAAGTAAGGAGTTTCAAAAACAGCATGAATAAAAAGTTTACGCACACTGGCATTTTCAGTGCACAACAGGCCTTTTTTCACAGCAGACATTTTGACTTATCATAGTTGAAAGACAGGCTGTACTAATAAAATTATTATTCAAATGTCCCAGTAAGCCATGACAGAGTGACAGTGAGCTGGCATGCACAATACCAGGACCCTCTGCCTGATTGCATGACACAACCAGGCTAAGGTTGCCCCTAAATTTTAATCGAAGGATGAGTTGCATAAAATCACCATAAGGATTTCCTGAGGATGTTATAAAGGTAAAACCCTTTGATCTCTATGTGCATGCTCTCAGCTACTTAAGTATTCTCTTATGAGTTACTAGAAGGTCCTTAGCGACCATTTTCCTCAGAAACATTTTAACAAATCCATACCAGTCTCTTTAAAGTGAAATAATTTGTTGAACAGAAGACAATGACTGAATTTATGATGGTTGAAGAGAAGGAGGACTTCATCTACAGTTCGTTTCATTTCTCGCACTGATTTTGTCACGTCTTCTGCTTGTGTGTGTATTTGTTATGGCTGGGTTAAATTTATTTTGTGCTTTCCATATTCTTCAAGGAGAGCAACATTCTCATCCATCTCTCCAGGTCTCTGGAAGAAGAGACCTAGTATCTCAGTGGGACATTGCTGGCTAAATAAAAGAGAAATAAAAATTTTAAAAAATCTTCCAACCAGTCTGGCTTTCTTTTTATTTTTGTTTTCTCTTTGTTGTCCATTTTTGGAGAAGCTAGCTAACACTGACAATAATGCTGTCTGGGAATTTTAAGGGATGATAATGTGAGTAAAGCGTAACCTTGGTAACCAACTTGGTCTTGGTCTAAACTCTTAAAACAACCTACTGTAAGAGGCTTTATGCATCGCTCCTAATTGATCCCCTGAATGTAGGAAAATATTTCGCTTGTAGGACAAACTTAAGTTTGAAACTTTGAAACTGAAACTGCCTTCATTAATTCTCATTTACACATGTGATTTTTCTTCTGTGACATGTCAAAATATTTCTTATGAAAACTGTCTATTGAATCTAAGTTTAGTCTGAATTAAACCCTTATCAGACTTTATAGACTGACAACGAATCAGATGATGACATATCTTCCACATAAGCATGTTTGATAATGATATGTTGGATTAGGTTATAGCAGAAGAAACAGACAGTACATGTTTCAGAATAATAGTAACTGAGAATGGGACATTTTAAACTTGACAAATACACTTGAATTGATTTCTGCAATACACTGCAGTTTCTTGTTACTGATCGACCAACATCTATCCTCAGGAATCGCTCCGGGTTTGGCTCTGGGAGGCAGACACACTCTCCACACTTAAGAGTGAGCTTAAGACTTTCCTCTCTGATAAATCTTATAGTTAGGGTTGGCTCAGGTGAACCATCTCTTAGTTGTGCTGCTATAGGCCTAGACTGCTGGGGGACCTCCCGTGATGCACTGAGCTCCTCTCTCCTTCTTTCCTTCTCCATCTGTACACATTCTTATCCTTTGTATTCTTAATACATGTTACTGACTCAACATCTTTTTTCTCTCCCTCCCATAGTTTTTTGTTTTTTCTCGTCTCTCCTCGTTTTTTCCGTTGCTTTCTACAGGTGCCGCCTCCAGATCTGTAGAGTCTGGATCTACGACTGCGGACCACCTGCAATGGCTTGCTCAACACCCACTGATATGATTATTATTACTATCAAATCCACCATCGAGTGCTGCAGGAATTAGTCCTAAAACACAGAAATGAGTTAGCATAGTGCAACCAGCTCTCTCCTCTTGAAGTCAACAGTTTTTTTTTAAAATGGGCTTTTAGTTGAATACCTGAAATAAGAGATTTTCACATTTTGTTCTTTTATGTGTCTTAAAAAAGGTGGATGCTAATAGGCAGCCAAATGGTACTGCAGAGGTTGTCACGGACCTTTAACATCATCGTCATCATACCGAACTCCAGTCACTTTTACGCCTCAAAATTCATAAAATGCGGTGTTATTTGTGAAGATTATCTTGCTCAACAAAACGTGTCAGTATCAACTTTTGTTTGCCACAGAGATTATTTTCACTAATCCAGAAGCCAAAGGAAAAAAATCCCACCCGCTTTTTGCGGAGAGAACCAGAGCAATGCTAACTTCAAGGCTGGCCTACAAAAATTCACCATCCCTGCAGCCCTCTATAGAACCTGGTTTAGGTTGTGCTCCAGATTTCTGGAGTGGGTGCTCATGGTGTGGGTTATTGGGTCTCTGTAAATGATATTGAAAACAGCACAGTCTAGACCTGCTCTATTTGAATAAAACTGACATGACAACGTGTAGTGCAACACTTATCTTAAGACAAGCTCACAAGCTGTTAATATTGGCCCAGCCATTTTTTTTTATTTTTACAGATTAAGTTAAAAAAGATACTGTAGATCAAACAATTAACCTTGAAAGATGCATGTAGCTATCACAAAAATAGACCAGAAGAATGTAGACTACTGTAAGAGAGACAACAAAGAAGCTATAACCTCTACCTCACTCAGCAGGTCCATCAATAATACATAACTGCCCAATACATGTATCTTAAAATAGCATGCATTCTCACAGAGTGATTATTTATGTATCTAAACATATAACAGATTCATGAAAGCGAGGTCACGGACAATGTGTGGCGCACGTGCGACCGGTGAAGTGACCTGTGATGTGGACGCCGCTCATGAAATGACGCCCTGCACGCACATTTTGGCAGCAATATGCAGCGTCACAGTAATCCTCAATTTATCTGTTAAAATCATTGCCAGCGTCATTGTAATTACAGCGGATCACTCAATTGCTTTTACTCCATCCTGCCGTAGACGAGACACACGTGCAAACACACACACACACACACACACACACACACACACAGAAAGAGAGAAAGGGAAAGAGAGAGAAATATGTGTTGTTATTTAGCAGAATAAAAGAGGTTGCCATGGAGGGATTTGAGGCTGGAATCACATGATAATTTGTGAGATAAATTGTTTCCTTTGTGGATTCAGTTATAATCCAGCTGAGCGTTTGCCACATTTGGGCTAAACTTCACAGACGTACAATTCATCCCCTAAAACCGGGCTTAGAGGTACGAGCGCGCATGTGTTTATGTGTGTGTGTGTGTTTGTTTTGGGGGTGTGTACGTACAGTATGTATCCAAAACCGAGCTTACAGAGTGCAGTGACCCAGTTCCTCCGCCCCTCAAAGGAGCAACGCGACTGATAACGGGAAAACATCTCTCTTCATGCGTGAACAAACATGCGCAGAGACGCACTCGCTCTGACACATACAGACGGACAAGCATGCATACGGCCATGCTTAGAAATGTGTGCACACCCACCCGCCCCCCAGTACCCACACACTCACACACACTCACTCACACACTCACACACACACAGGCTGTTTAGCAGGATATTTTGGATTCAGTGCATTATCTCCAGTATTTGCTGAGTAGCGGCTCTTGTTTCAGAGCCAGTGGAGCCGCCTGTAGTTGCTTATGAATAATTAAGAGCTCCAGTCTTTCTGAGAGAGAACAAATCTAAAACACTCCTTTCTTCTCTTCTCCCACAGATATCTCGGTGCTCTGATCTGGGCGCTCACGGCGCATTTGTGTCTTAGCAGCCCATCAGGGTAGAATTCCCACAATCCTCTGCTGTTGCACGCAGCGAATATAACAATAAGCTCATGGTAACAACTTAGAGCGGTGATCTAACAAGGCAGCAACCTTGTTAAAGACAGAGATGGTGATGAAGTTGCAGCTGCTATGGTTATTACATGGTTTTAATGGTTTCTAAGCCATAATAGAAACCATATCCGCAAAAACATGAACATGCACTCACATGTGTGCTGCTTTTACATGCAGAAGCCAGACAGTCATCAGACTAGCCCCGTCCTCACCCCTCTGTCCGTCTCGGCACAACTTGTTCTTTCTGTGCACCAAAATTCAAGTGATTTTTTTTTCTTCTGGGCTCTGAGTGAGTGACAGATTTACAAAGTATTTGCCCTTAAGTGAAATGTGTACAGCTGCTCTGAGCTGTAAGCCTTCAAACAAGCATTCCACCTTTTAGATGTATGGTACATTAAAAATGTACTCTCTTTTGAGAAGGAGATGTCCTCTGGGGCAGAGGCTGAACGAATCAGGACCCGAGTCTCAATAAATATGAATGTGAATGTGAGTGGGAGTGGGGATGGACCCCGAGGTGACCTTGTAGTGCTCTGGACCAGCCCATGAGACAGACGCTCAGGCCATTTTATACACAAAATTATGAAGTGCAAGTATAAGATTTAAAGGGATAGTTTGTGTTATTTATTGTGGGGCTGTTTAAGGTACTTAGTCAGTGTATTACCTACAGTGGATGGCAGTTGGCCGCCCCAAGTTTGGAGAAGCAGAGAAGCTAAGCAATGAACTGCTGTGGAGTCAGCAACAAAAGGTATTTTAGCCAACTAAAAAAAGATCCACCTCAATATCAGTTTACCGCTTTACCTTGCCATCAGACAGCCTCTCTCCAAACCTACCAAACTCCATAGGTGAAATCAGTCATTTTAACTCACAGAATCCAGGAGCTGAGTTGTCTACTGCTGCCTTGATCTGCTGGATTGTTTACGTTATTAGTAACTTTAGTGAATTCAAGCAATCCTTTTAAAACACCTAAAGTCACACAATAACACAAACAAACCAACAGATCATGGGAGCAGTAGACCAAGAACTTCCCATGTTGTGCAAGTTAAAATGACTGATTTCACTCATGGAGTTTGGTTGGTGTGGAGAGAGCGATATTTGGCTCACATAAGAGCGGTTTCATGTCTGGAAATGCTGTCTGGCAAGTAAAGCAGTGAAAAAGTACACTCAAACTAATATTGACCTTTTAAAGGTGGCTAAAATTCCTGCGGTTGCTGATCCCCTCCACAAACGTTCATTGCTTAGCTTCTGTGTGTGTATTCCTCGCTGCTTCTCCAAACTGGGGATGTGTCAACTGCAATCTTATACCTTACCTTATACAGCCCCACATTAAATAACCTAAACTATCCCTTTAAGTCTTATATTTATGCTTCATAGTTTTGTGTAGAAAATGGCCTGTTGCTGACCCTGTCCGCAGCGGTTTATTGAGCCTCTGTGCTGGTATTCCTCTCCGCTTCTCAAACCTGGGGGCGTGCAGACCAGCATCTACTGTAGGTTATACACTGACCATGGATAAGTACCTCATACAACCTCAAACTATGTCTTTACTTTGCTATTTTCCCCGTTCGCTATCTTAATTTTGAATTATTGCCACCTAAAAATATATGCTTTTGGTATGCATAAATCCTCTGCAGGTGGAGGTTCAGCTACCAACACATTTGTGAATGGCTTTGAACTGTGCCAGCAGTACGGCAGGCTGTAAAAAATAAGAGATTTGTTGAAACGCTCAACAGGAGGATTGATGCAAGGTCAAACCGTGAACAAGTTTCCTTTGAAAATATTTGTTTAAAAAACGCCAGTAGGAGAATGCAGAGTGTGGGCAGTAAAAAAAAACACACAAGAGCTGAGAGTGAGTCAAAGATAAAGCCAGAGGTACAACACAGCTTACTGTACGTAGTGCTAAATCATCCTACCTCGAATCCTTAAAGGGATAGTTCGGATTATTTGAAGTGGGGTTGTGTGAGGCACTCATTGATAGTTAACCAACCAAACTCCATAGGTGAAATCAATATTTTTAACTTGCAGAAAACAGGACCTGCTGGTCTGTTAGTTTGTGTTATTGATTGACTTCTACTTTTGGATTATTCAGTTTCACTTAATTCAAACAATAACACAAACAAACTAACGGACAGAAGCAGTGGTTGACCAGCAACTCCCGTGTTCTGTGAGATAAAATTACTGATTTTATCTATGGACTTTGGTTGATTTGGAGAGAGTGATATCTGGCTTGTATAACAGTGATTTCCCACTGGAAAAGGCTGTCTGACAGCAAAGTAAAGCAGTGACAGTATTCTGAATATAGCACACACTTAAACTGATATTGATTTTTTTTAGATGGACCTTTTTTAAGTGGCTAAAACACATTTTGTTGCTGACCCTGCCCATTGCAGTTCATTGCGTGGCTTCCATGCTGGTGCCCCTCTCTGCTTGTCCAAACTGGAGATGTGCCGACTGGCATCTACCGTAGCTAATACAGCCCTACATCAAATAATCTGAACTATCCTTGTGTACAAAAAGTGCACAGATATACATGCACAGCACTGACAATTCCTTGCCTCTTTGTTAGAATTAGAAATTCAAATACATCGGTGTTTGGAGAGCAGCGTGTCATTGAATCAGCACTTTTCAGGTCAGGATGAGGCGAACAGCTTGTCATAATACCGCAGTTTAAGGGCGTCCATGTGTTGCTGGTGTTTACCTGCAGGCCCAGCGGTTTCCAGCGGACGTTCCTGAGCAGAGCCGGCGTGGAGCTCAGGGTGTTCTGGGGCCTTTTCTTCAGCGTGAGGATGACTCCGCAGGGGTCCTCTCTCAGAGCGTTGACCAGGTTCTTCAGCTGCCAGCCCACCTGAGGAGCACACACACCGGGCTACCGAAACAACTGCTGCAAACCACACACACACACACACACATGCTGTGCACAATACACTGGGGAGAACCAAACCTCCTGAGAAAAACCACCACGCACAAATATTAAGGCTTAAAAACTGCCGCTGCAAACCACCACACATGGGTCCTGATACTACACTAAAACACCACATGCCTCAAAATGAATACTACTCATTTATTTGGGGGCATTTTATCCCCTCATTAGAAAGGGACAGTAGAGATTTGAGAGGAAGGAGGGAGAGAGAGATGCAACAAAGGTCCCCAGCACGAGTCAAACCGGGGACATTTCAGTCCATGCTCAGTGTCTCAACCCCTAAGCCTCAGGTGCTCCCTTATGACTGCAATGACTATATCAACTGTTAATAGCGTGTCTAATTTCAGGCCTGTATGTTCGTCTGTGAATTTTGGTATGCAAATTAGACCAAAGGCCTCGGAAAAACTAGTCAATTTTTAATGAAGATAACGCATAAATTTATTAGTGAATTCCTTGGTTCAGGATCGAGGTCATTATAGGCCATCTTCGCCAAATTTGGTGCATGAATTATTTGTATGAGCCATTAAATGGTTTCATACTATACTGTTTCTCTATAATTTGTGGCCTATCTGACATACAATTAGTTGGCTCTTGTTGGCTAAAATGAAAGCAGTCGTGCACTAATACAACTGTCCTTTAACAGATCTTACTTTCATGACGTTTATGATGTTCTTCTTTTTTCAGAGGTGTTGATTCAACTCTACGGTGATTTTTGGAAGATGCCTATTGTTTTGTAATGAGAGGTGCTTGTGGGGATTTGAAGCTCAACGATTGCCTCGGCTTAACTCATTCACATTAACTTGACAAGGAGGAACTACCACAGGATGCAACAAAGGATAACACAAAGTGTTTTTATTCCACAGTTTTGTTGTGTCTTTCTTCAGGAGAATTCAAAGTTAAATTCTTCTGTTCAGCAAACTTTACTACAGCATGAAAACCACATGGCTCGGTATTTACTGTAATTGAGTCTCAACTGAACAACAGCCACGTCTTTACAAACTCAGCTCGAAGACCACAAGAGACCTGTTCCTCTTAAAGCAACAGTAACCTACATCACTGCTGTAAGAGAAAGTGTTGCCTTTTATAAAATACCATGCTAACATGGACATGTATGAAAATCAAATGATTATTAGCTGGCTTTTAACAACTTCTTCAAGTAAGTCACTTACTTACAACATCTACAACATCAGTATGATCAATACTTTCCTGAAAAACCTGTTGTGTCACTCTGAGACATGTCTTCGATCTCTGGTGGATTATCAGTGAACTGCAGGCAGCAGACGGCCTGTGAGTGCAAAATCCAACATGGCCGCCTTCACATAGTGAGCTGCACGTTTTTGGCAGAGAAATCTTTGCTAATTTTGAAAAAGTAACTGTAAAAATAACAGTTATATTGTCACTAATCTTTCAGTATGAATATTTATTGCTTATTTAATATTTTGTACTTTATTTTATGGTAAAATGACAAAAATGTGTGTGTCAAATATAATACAATTGTTACATTAAATAATTTATTTGTGAATCACTTAATCATTAGTCTAATGAGTACCATGATGCAATCTGCATTACTCCCAGCACAATCACAAATACACGGTTAAATAATCTAATTAAAGACTGAAATGTCACATTTAGATCAATTCGAGGAGGAAAAACATTTTTACATATGCAACCTGCTCTCATTATAATCACTTTTTTTTTTCAAGAACTTGCTAATAATCGTCTTTTTAATTGGTTTTTACTAATGCATTTCCTGGGCTATCATAACTGTATGTTACATTGATCACTTGAGTTTACATCAACCAAGCTAATTTTGTCAAAAACAGGAAAAAATAAAAGGTTCCTCTTTGACAAAAAAGTGCCAAATTTTCCAAAAGCAATGAACAATATTTGTTTCGGTTTTTTATTTAAAAAAAAACGTGTGAGCAATGATTTTTTTTCATAACTGCTTGATGAAACAAAAAATCATGTACAGTAAATGATCATGAAAAGTTTTTTTTTGTCAAAAAGGTCCAAAAAACAGAATTATTTCATATGTAAGGTGTTACAGGTTAATGCTCATGTTCAACAAAACTGTGTTAATAATGCAAACTACAGCAATGCCAATGCAAAAATAATACAACAAATCTCCTTATATCATATGTGGGTGTTGAAGTGTGCTGCACAGATTCACAGATCAAGGAAAAAATTGGATCTCCCTGCAGGTTAAAACATGACTAAACAAGAAGGTTTAGGTTTAGTGCAGCCTTGGTCTAACCTTGATATACTCAGTATACTGAGTGCTTTCCAGCTTTAATATGATTCGTGTGATTTCAAGGCTACTGAAGCTACTACAGACACAACTGACTGCTGCAAAAAAAGATTTTTTTATGGCCATGTCTCAGACACTCTGCTTTCATTCCCTCTCTATTCATCATACTGGCTACCAATACAGTAAGACGCTACCACAATGCACCACACTGTCCCAGTAACCTTTGGTCACAGTGAAATAAAGGGTTGCTTCGTCAGTATGGTTACGTTGTGAGGAGAACAGCGCGATGGTAAAAGAGTAAGAAAGGAGTGCTGACTGCAGTGTTTCCTCGTGGTTCCGGCCAGCCTGTCTCCAGAGCTCGCAGCACTCGTCAGCCCATTGATTGGCTACACTGGTCTCAGCTACTGGAAGTGTCCGCAGAGGCCTCGGCGCTCACACAGACACACTCACCCGCACACAGACAGAGCTGCTCTGACCTTATTCCTGACATAATGATGTCCAGCCCGTGTCAGCCTTCAGCGGCACGTTTCCCGTTCTCTTTGGCCCAGTTCAGAAGTCTGGGTTCAGCCAGCGTTCACCAGCAACAAGGGCCGCCGGTTTTGCCAGAAGTCACGACTGTGTGTTTTGTCCTGTTCTGCCCACTGACACAGGAGGGGGGTATACGAGGACACGACTAGGACTCACCAGGACTGCCATTCATACTGTTCAACTGTAATTAACGTCCTAGTGACAGAAATAGGCCAGGTATGAAACAGAACGCACTGAAAGAAATATGAATCCTCTGAATCTCTGGTCAGATTCAAACAAAATTTACCATTTGAGCAATTTGGTTTCTTTTTATTAAAGGAATAGTTTAACATTTTGGGACATATGCGTTATAAGTTAGATGAGAACATTGATTTCAGTCTCAAATCTGTCCTTTTAACATGAAGCTACCATAGATGCATAATGGAACCTAAATGGGGCATTACCATCCAGCCCTGCTTCCAATTTTTCCCAGTGGCCACTTGCAGTATTTCAGCAAAAAAATTTCCCAGCACCCCAAAAAGCATTTTCCCCATAAGCCACCTTTATAAGAGAGGTCTGTAAAACTGTTGAGAGTTTTACAGTTTTAACCTCGAACTGTAAACAAGGACAGTTATGACTCTGCCTATTATGAATTTTTGATCAGTGAAGGTTTTATGTTTGTAAAACTTTCCTCAAGCCGGGAAAAGAGATTTAAATATCTGTGACGTCAAGAAAATGTAGTCTTTAGACAAGGTTACGGTTGACGTCATCAAAAAGCTGTGTGTGCATTTTGGCAATGGAAGTAGCGATCTCCAGACAAGTTATCAAGCTCCAAATGTTGAATTAGACCCTTGACCAGCACCAACATCACTAAAATGTCTGGTTGTTGCATGCACAGTTGTGAGAATCGATATTTCACTGGTCGACTCAAGTTTTACAGGATTCCAACAGGATCATGACTGTTTCAGAGCAATCGGTGGCATCTATGGCTGCCAGCTATTAAATGTGTTGACTGGACAGAGGACACGATCATAACTGCTTGTGTTTGCAGCGTTCATGGACAAGCTGTTGTGGTCTGCCATACTTCTGTTGCCAAACTGCGAGCGCACCTTGCTCATTGTTAACCAATTGTAAAAGGGTCCATGGGCCAGGCGGGAACCAGGGAGAAACACTTCAGTGGTCAGCATACCGTGGAAGTAAACCTGGAAGCTAGATAACATTTTAGCTAGAAAATTTCATGCACCAGGCAGGCAATTTGAATCAGAAGTATGTGAATTCTTAATTAATGTGCAGCCTGTATCTAAAATGAGTAACCATAGCAACAAGGGCGCAACCAAAGCCTCCGTTTACAACTTATTGCAACAATTTAACAAACTATACCAGGCATGTCCAAACTATTCTATAAAGCACCGCGTGGCTGCAGGTTTTTATTCCTACCAAGCTGGAGCGCACCAAGCTTGACTTATTTAATCAACTGATTTTAGTCTTCAGACAGCTGATTAGTCGAATCAGGTGTGCCATTGATTGGCTGGAGCGAAGACTTGCAGTCGCTCAGCCCTTTACAACTGCCTCATCTACTGAACAGTGCAGGATAGCGACAGTAGCTCAAGAAGAACACTGAAGTTACTAATAGGCCTACTCTGTATCACATAAGTGATCATCTCACACTCCATTCGCTATTCAACTCGCTCCAGGTGACAGTATAAACAGCCTCTTGTGTTCTCTTGATATTGACTTGGGGAAAATGGCGTGGCTGGATAGCTAGCTAGTCTTGTTGTTAAATGTAATGTCAAATTATACTTATTCCTCATCTTGTCCTCAACAACATCGACTTCTCCATCATAAAGCATAAGAACCTTATAGGATGGTAATGATTGTTCCCGGTATTAGTCAAACCCTCAGGTGTTACCAGGGAAACTAAGTATGGCTTGTGAAAAGCTAAGGTTTTGATTGCAAAATGCATGAAAATATAAATTAATGGTCTTTTTTCTTTGGACAGTGACCATGGTATAAGTAGGTTAATGCCCTTTAAGGTATGCATAATCAGGAATTAATGGAAACTACATCATGCATTAATTCCTGATAATGGACACCAGGTATTATCCCTTACATAAAGACTGAAGGCAAGGGAAACAGGTAGCCTAAGTTAAAAAAAAATCTGTCAACCTGCATCTCTGAGTCTAATTACTTAACACATTATAGCCTGTTTGTTTAAACTAGCTTGCTTCCAGTATCTACGCTAAGTTAAATTAACGCTGGTAGGGAAGTGGCATCAATCTTCTCATCTAATTCTCAGAAACAAAGCCAAAAAGCACATTTCCCAAAGTGTTTAACTATTCCTTTAAGAAGAAAAAGCAGTTTTAAAAGCTCTAAAAGTGTTTTATTCTAGTATCAACACCCAAGAAAGACTATTCATTGAACTCTGAAGGAGCTGGGCATGTTAACGTTAAAGGAAAATCCTGAATTAACTGAACTAAAAGTGATCTGAACTGGACCTTGATCACGCTAAACTTCTCAACCCTCGTCAGATCCACCACGCTGCTGTACAGCACACAGTCGGTGTATATTAACAGCAAACACAAAGCCTATCCTAACCAGGCCAGTTTAGAACTGTTCTGTTATGCAAATAGTACACGGAGAGCAGAGGGAAGCAGGGAGAGACCTACCAAAAATAATAATAGAGCATAAACTGCTGCTGGAGAGGTTTTTCAAATCCCTGGGGTCTTCATTATTTTCCCAGATGCTATTACCTCCACATAATTATGTTGCCTCTTCAAACAATCAGTTTGTTATTTGAGCAAATTCCACATTTTACCTCAAAAGAGAAGCTGAGCTAAAAACTGCGAGTCCTGTTTTGAAGTGGCTCTCAAACAGAAGCTCATGCATAGACATGAAGGCAGCGCTGTTGCTAAATACGTGGGATAGGCCTACATAATGATTCTATAATGTAATGGAATTTGTTCATTCAATATTCGCACTAATCTAATTTTTAAATATGGAGCCTGACAAGATAAACTTATCAGCCGTGATGTTGACAGAGAGTTTGCTGCTGGTGTGTATCCATCTTCCCTCTTCAGCAGCTCGATTTAGGGTTGAAAAAAGAACTAGTATATTGACTGGAGACTTCCCTTTTCTCCCCTCCTTTTCTTTTCATCCTCTTCCTCTTCTCCCTAAGTCCCTCTTTACGTCCTCCTCCCTTTTTCTCCCAACTGTCTCCCAGTTCTGCCTCATCCCAGCATCCCCTGACTACTTCATCCCCCACTTTCTCCCCATCACACACACACACACACACACACACCTCTGTCTCCCCCTGCTTATCTCCTCCCCCAGAGTGAGGGATCAGAGTGGTGAGGGTCTAGCTGTGGGAGTAATGAGGGGTTGGAGCTGAGAGCCTGGCAGGGTGCGATCTGCATTGTCACCCCGAGGAGAGAGCGGGAGAGAGATAACACGCAGCTCCCTCGCGCGTCAATCAACGCCGCTCCCCAGTGCTTGCCTGCATGCACGCTTTCGCATGAGCAGCACCTATCGAGACGTACGAGGAAATACTTAAGGTAAAAAAAGAAAAGCACACAAAAGACATCTACACACAGACACAAACCTTTTTTTTTTCCTTCCCCCTCCTCAGAAATCTCAAATAAACGCTGGAACAAATCGTTTGTGCCAGCGCTGACAGCACAGGCAATAGACGGAGCGCTCAATCACATGCTCTCACAAGGCACCGTTCCATTTAAAATGGCTGCCCATTTTTTGCGCTTCCCTCTGATGTGATGAGTTGAAGGCAGAAATACAACTTATTCAAGTCGGAAAGTGGAACATGAGTTCACATTTCAAAACCAGACGCCTCCTTCAGGGGTTTCTTACGACAATTGGAACAAATTCCGGAAAGAGTGAGCTGACAATCACGCTGGACTGAACAAAGGTCTTGTAACAATCGTCCTCTAATCTGCTCCCGAAGCAAGTCTAATTAGCCTACATAGCGACACAGGCACAGGACAGGAAGCACCATGGTGGCGGTGGTAGTGGTGGTGGTGGTGGTGGTGGTGGCAGACATCATGTACCTTGACATCTCCTCAGCACAGCACAGAATGGAGAACAGAGGACAGTTTGCAGTGGAAACACATGGAAAGTCCATTTCCTGTGATTCTTTTTTATGGCTTCAGTGTTGAGTTTGGAAGCTTTTTGACTCACCACTGTCTGGTGGTTGACTTGGATCACCTCATCGCCCGCGTGAATCTTCTTACACTGGTCTGCTGGAGACTGCAGAGACAGAAATAGGAGAAGAAAAGGACAATGGAAACAAATTCAGGATATACTGAGGCGCAGACTCGTTGTCACTGCGGAATTTGAGAACATGAATTGTAGGTGGAGTGAAACAAAAACTCACATTCTCTGTGGTTCCAGTGATTACGTGGAGTCCATCATACGTTGATTTGATATACATCCCCTGAAACACAAGCACAAGGAGTGAGGATTCAGTATAATATAGAGTACTCAGGGAAATACATGATATGTTTATTCTACATTTGAGACTTGACCCACAGTAACCCTTTGGTCTCTGCGCTAACAACAGTTGAACAAGCAGAACCTCAATGAGGGCCTTCTTTCTTTCCTGTTACCTGCACTTAGATATGCTATGTGCGAGGCTTTTTAAATAGAAAAGCAAATTCTGAAGATGGTTAAAAGATTTTTGGGGACCCGCCAAAGCAATATAGTCACATCTTGAGGTAGCTGATGTTATCTAGCTAATTAGCAAGTGTTTCTGCAAACATTAGCTCTCAGATGTAACTAGTTTATGATTGTTGAAGATTAGCTAGGTAGTTCGGTAGCATTTTGCTGCAGAGCAAAATGCAAGCTAACTAGCTAGCTAATGATTTACATAGATTAACTTGCTAGTAACTAATATTTTCCTACCATTAGCTAGCATAAGGTGTGACTATATGTCACTTTAACAGGTCTCCCAGTAATATCTTTTGACCAACCACTATATTTGGTTTTCTTTTCAACATAGACAAGCCTAGCATGTAGCATATCTAATTAAAGGAATCAGGAAAAGAGAAAGTTGACCAAGGTTCCACTGAGTACCAGGGTTGCTCATCTGCTAATGGAGCACAGAGCAAAAAGGGTCCGTAAGTACAAAGGCGTTAGTCGACCAAGAGCCTCCAGAGAAGCTTCAGTGCTCCTTGTCACAGAATCTCCAAGTCTTTGTGCTCTACTGGAGATTTGTTCAAGTATTTCTTATTTTTGGCCATACTTGAAGCTAAAGACTTTACTCAAGATTTAAAAGCATAAACATTCAAGTCTCCGGTTTTGACCTGGTGAAGTCCCTCAGCAATAAATAATAAATAAGACAGTAAAAGGCTAGCATCGTATATTTACACCTTGAATATTTAATTATTGGTCCTGTGCACTGAAGATACTTGGATTCAGTTGACAGCCTTGAAAGGAGAAAGTTCAAATATGGTGTGAAAACAGTCTACCTAAAGTCCAAATGCAAATTTATTTAAAGGGAAAATTTGGCACTTTCCATGTAGATAACCAGTCAGTTTTGATGGTAAATATAGTTAACTGAAGCAATAAATTCTTCCAAGTTACGATATTGACCAAGAAAATGGAGTTCTCTGCTTGTGAAGCTGTACTGGCTGTTCCTGCATGTACCAGGATGCATTATGCGCGAGCATCTGATGCCTATGCTGTCATGTATCATCACCATAGACTGTTGCTTTTACTTTGTTGGCCAGAACATAGCGTTCACCTTGCAGCGACCTGGCTACCCACAGACAGAGACTGGAAATCCAAGCTGAAATAGTCTGTAGTTCTTCCTGTATTCAATGACATCACTGGTTGCAGGAAGAACGACAGATTTTGTAGCAGAACTCAGCTTTCTCTGTCAGAATACCAGCAATGAGGAATTTATTGCTTCAGTGGACGACATTTACCATCAACAACGACTGGACATCCACACGAAAAGTGCCAAATTCTACGATGAGATAAGATAAGATAGCTGTTTGGTGCTGGGTAGGTATCAAGGGCTAAGCCGAATGCTTTAAGGCATCAAAGCATCTATCGTTGCCATGGTAATCGAGGTCCAAATCGTTATTGAAATGTGCAAGGCATTGCGTCAGCTAAAGCAACAAAAAAAAGGCAAAAAATGGAGCAAGAAATGGAGCTCTCTATGGTATTTTATTTGTCTCATTAGCCCGCACACATTTAGACTAGGCATGTGCATGTGATACATGTGCACAAGTAGAAAAACATCCTTGTGAGGGAGCAATTTTTGCTTTGCGTGCACAAATCCGGTTCCACAAGCACGGGGCCGTGACGAGCACAGGCTGGAACTTCCCCGCACGCTTGCAACAGCTCAACATTCGTTCACTTGTCAAGTTGAGTTTTGAAACTTTGGAGAGAGAGCTATGAAATAGACGGTGGCTTATGTCTCCTCAAATCCTTATCTTTATAATTACAACAACAGCCAAATATATAAGTAAATAATGACTGCAAGTTTGAGTAAAGTGTAGCTTGTGTCATCCCCCACCTCCACTTGGTGATGTAATTCTCCAAAAGCTTTGAAGCCCCAGAAACTGTATTCAGGACGGCCCTGCAGGTAGCTTACAGTGGTTTTCATTAAGTTTTTCAGTTCGTTTGCTTGTTTTACTAAAACAGTTGCCTGCTGCTGCAGGAAATAAGGTTGTTCGGAGCAGAGTTTGCAGGCCAGAAAGCCAAAACCGTTGCAGTGTCAGTTAATAACTCTACATGAGTTTGCCAAAACCAGCGTGTCTGTCACTTTACATCACTTTGTTTATATGAAAATATTTCTCAGTGCATCTTTAAAAACAGCTTGAGTGGATACATGCGTGTGTCCTTACCAGGCCTTCACTGGGCATGATGCTGGTAAGGTGGACCACCTCCAGATGGGCAGACTGAGAGACCAGAGAGTCCGATGACAGAGAGATGATATGGTCGCATATCCCTGCTAAGGTCTTACACTGGAGACGGAGGTAAAGAAAGCAGAGAAGAAGAAAAAAAAGAGAGGGAGTGACAAAAAGAGAAAGACAGAAAGTTATTGAGATTGGTTTTGGTCCGCGAGGGATGCTGTGACCTAGCTGGAGGAGGTGAAACAGAAATCATTTCATCAGATTGTTCCACATCGCCACTTCCATCACTCCGGCACACAAACTGTTTCCTGTCACAGTCTGTCCACAGGCATGCCCACAAGACACTGCCACAGACAGAACAACACATCACCGATACCAGCCAACCCCGAGGTGCCCACATGACATTTTCCAACATCTAAATTACAGAGCGCAAATTGTTGGTATCTGTACTTTTTGGAAGATAAGGGCTATTTTTGCCTTCACATCGACTAAACAAAACCCGACACAGCGGTTAGATTATCTGTGCTGTAATTTTTTTTTACACTCCACTTAAATTCTTGTGCATCTGAGCAGACAGAGCAAATAAAAAGCATGGCTTCACACACAAACGCTGGAAGGTAACAGACATACATGTAAGAGAATATATGTTGTCTGCAATCACACAAACAGCATGACAGTGATGAACCCTGCATAAAATAATCTCCCGATCTCAATCCTAATGAGCAATTACTGGATTATAGTGATGAACTGAACACAGGAGATCTTCAACACACACACACACACACACACACACACACAGTATAGCTCAGAGCCTATGATTCATTCAGTGTAAGAGAAAAGGTGGAGGATCTTCAGTGAGCTGGCTATGTGATGCTTATGCTCTCACTGTCTCTCGCTCACACACACACACACACACACACACACACACACACACACAACCATAAACACACACCATCCTTTTCTGGGTCAGTTATTTGAACATTACACTGCCTGTTTAGTTTTCTGTTTATACAGTAATGTTA
Organism: Lutjanus campechanus; assembly: GCA_027495735.1. Lineage (NCBI taxonomy): Eukaryota > Metazoa > Chordata > Actinopteri > Lutjaniformes > Lutjanidae > Lutjanus > Lutjanus campechanus. Next base: position 22,881 of record JAJHUR010094451.1, on the reverse strand, counting down.
TGTTCTAGTCAACGTGTTCACATTACGTAATGGGATACCCAGCACTGATGCACGCACACCGAACAACACTCTGAGCTTTAATTTAAGAAGAACCGAAAGGGGAAAATAGATAAAGAAGTGGGGCTGCAGAATTAATCGAAATATTATCGAAATCAAAATATGGCCAAGTGCAATATCCAAATTGCAAAAGCTGCAATTTTTTGATAAAGGTAAAATGTGTGACAAAACAGCAGAGGTGCCCTGGCCTACGAATCTTCTACAAATCTCTGCACATGGTAGCTCCCTCAAACTTTGCTATTTGTCTCTTTAAAGCTGTAATCTTCGTCTTTTTTGCTGCAACACATATGACCTGTGACAGAAATACACTCATAGTAACAGTGTCAATATTCTCCAAATCCATGATTCACTTTGACTTTCAGTGGGTAGCCAGTTAGTAGTTAATTAGGGTCACAGTTTTATTTGATTTGATTTTTCATTTTAAACATGTCTTTTTAGCACTTTGATGCCGCGGCAACCGTCATTTACATTTTCATATTCTCTAAAATGATCTCTATGGTATCAAGTGTGATATAATGGCCGGTAAGCCACGCCGTGTCATCTTTAAAGTGGTGTTTTTTTCTTCAGAAAGGGGGGTGGGGGTAGGTCGGGGGTGGAGCTAAAAAAAAAATACTGTGAGAATCACGATTCTGCCTTTGATTTTGACTCTTTAAATAGAAAGCTCATTTCGATCGGTTCTCAATTTAATATTGAAGTTGTGTTAGCCCTCACTTGTAAGCATTGGAAAATTAAGTGTGGGGGTTTGATTAAAGAGCAGCGGTCCATCAAATGACAACAATGCACATCCAGCTAGATCAGCTGCACTGCACTTGACGGGCAAGACTGACATCAGGTGGAATCTGTTTACATCTTTGATGCTTTGTGCACAAATGCAGTCAAAGTTGATGGACACTTTTCCCCAGAACTTATTATGTGAAGATGTCGACCACATTATCACCATCTTATTGCTGCTGTTTACATTCAACCTAATGCAAAAATGCACTACAGAATTACTTCCTGTTCTACAATGACTCTGTATATATGTTCTATGTAACTCTAATTTAGTTATGCAACCCTGTGTTGTGTAATGACAATAAACCTTGATACTTTGATATCCAAATTGCAGTGTCAAAATAATTGCAATATGTTTTTTTCCCATATAGTGCTGCCCTATAGAGAAGTAAGAAATGAGTGGGGGAAAAGTAGAAGCAGAGTGTATGTAATCCCGCCTATAGAGCCATAAATAGCATTTGAAGTCCCCAGCTGGAACCCACAGAGAGTGACAATGTTGTGGCTCGGCTCGTGTCCCTCTTTGATCATTGCACTAATAGTCTTGACCTGGGATTAACATGGACCGAGAGACAAAAGGCCAGTAACCAGCGCGGAGACTCTCAACTCCTCCAGCTGTGACACACCCTGCCTTGATCTGACACGCCTCCAGAGAATCAGAGCGCAGATTATAGGGAAGTTAACTTATGTGGCTGGCTGGCGTGAGATTTAAGAGCAGTCAAACAGAAAGCCAGACATAGTATGCTGCCAAATGGATTAAGCTCTGGCTGCACACACACACACACACACACACACACATACACCCACCGCCGCCTCCTCCTACTCCATCACCTCCCTCATTCTCATTCCCTCTCGCGCTTTCTTCCCCCTCGCACCTTCCTCTTACATGCTTACACACACCATGCAGGGTTGTGTAATGCATCGTCTCCAAATATGTGAGAATACACACACAAACCTGTCCAGAGACACAAGAGAAAGATGGAGAGAGCGGAGGGTGGAGGAAAGGAACATAAAGGCAGCGAGGGTGGGAGTCCGGGAGGGAAAGGGGAGAAAACAAGGGAAAAGGGAAAACACACAACTAGGACAGTCTTATGTAATTCCTCTCATCCTTATGCATGCATGCACATAAAAACACACACACTCATACACACTACTTCACGCTCCATCAGACACACAGACTCACACATGCTCATATCTTATCTCTCTCTTCTCTCTCTATCTCACACACACACACACACACACTATCCCTGTCCATCTGATTGCTGCAGGCCGTAGTCTGGAGGAGAGCACAGTAGCAGTGAGTTTTGCATTATTGAGCAGAAGCTGACAAACGTACAAACGTACCACTACAGTAGCTACAGCAGACCAGAGCATTAAACAGTGTCTGAACCCCATGACGCTGGACGCACGCTGGAGACTCCCTCATACTTTGTGTCCGTCTGGATCAACCTGCTTACATACTTTAGTCAAACTACCAATAACATTGTGTATACGGTTCTATCACAGGTAGAAGTCTGGTATATAATCTGGTGTAATGCTGTAAAAAATACAGAAGTAGCGCTCATTATACAGACTGAGTCCTTTCAGAGTATGTACAGTTATTTATATTACAGGGTATTACTAATGCATTAACATGTAAGCAGTATAATGATGCTGTAGCTGGAGCTGCTGCTAATTACTCATCCTGTGGATGGCACATTACTTGCACAACCTTTCATCACTATTTGGACTGGATTTGTTACCATTACCTTTTGATCTCGATCTGTGCCCCTTACTGTCTCCTCCAACCCCTTAACTTGTAAATATTTAAATTCTTTTTTTATTATTTTGTTTTTATGCTATTATTCTTAGGCCATTGTTGATTTGTTTGACTACTTAAACCAACCCCGGGGTCTGACAGATACAGCATATGGCAGAAATGACAATAACGTTGACTTTGACTTTGAGGTGTGGCTCATTTTATGTGGTTAGAGTTCAATTTTCCCTATCAAACACTTGAATAGGCTAAATGTACGAGATAATGTTTCACCACTGGTCTGTAAAGTAGTTGTCTGATAGATAGTCACTTATTACTCAATCAGTAGCTAGTTAGCTTTTATTCAGCTAGCAGTAGTCGTCAGCAGTCAGCGAGACAGTTAGCCGGCTAGTTAGCTACCTGTCTAGTTAGTTTGTTAATTTTTGTGTCATTCCATTTCACTGAATACTTTTTACTTACAATCTTACTATCTTAGTTATTTATTAGTCAGTAATTAGTTGTCATTAGTTAGCATTAGTAAGTTAGTAATTAGTTATTAGACAGTTGCAAGGAAGTTAACAATCAGTTAGCGTTTGGAGTGATAGCGGGTTAGTTTGTTTTAATTTCCATGTCATCATTTCATGGAATCAACATTTTATCAACAATCTTTATTAGTTAGCCAGTAATTAGCCATCATTACTAAGTATTAGTCAGTTAGTAGTTATTAGTCGGTTAACAATAAATTAGCAATTAGTTAGCAGTTAGGTCAGGGTCTGCAACTTTTACTATTGAAAAGAGAAAGAAAAGAGAGATCAAAAGAAATCTGCCTGGAGCTGAGACCTTTTTTTTGGATTTGGCTTTTTTGGATCTAGCCGTGGAAGGCAAAATTTAGCTGTAGTTGAGCTGTGGATGTAGGCTATGATGAAATATTCAAACTTTTCTGTTCCATTTGGTGTATAGACGTCACATTTTTACAACTGGCGAATGTAAGAATCACTTTAAGTCTATAACAACGATGAATGAAGAGTAAAATTAACTGTTATTCATTTCTATTTAATTATTTTAAAAGTCACTGGAGGGACCCACATGTGGGTCCAGGGCCTCGGTTAGGTAATTAGCAGGTGAGCTAGTCAACTAGTTTGACTAGTACTACTATTATTAGTCAGCTGGCAGTAAGTTAGCAAATTAGTTAGCAATTTGTCATTCCATTTCACTGAATGCATTTATCTATCTTCATTAGTCATTAGTCAGTAATTAATTATCATTAGTTGGTGTTGGGCAGTTAGTAGTTGGTTGGACGTTAGCAATTAGTTAGCAAGAGCAGTGGTTAACACATTATTAGCTACATAGTAGTCAGTCAGTCAGTTAGTTAGTTAGTTAGTTAGTGAGTCAGTCAGTCAGTCAGTTAGTTGGTTAGTTTGGTTGCCTCATTACTAAACATTACATGATTTCCAATAAAAGAGGCAAAAGAAAACGTTGGACAAGTACACTCTCCTTATTGCTGATGGAATTTTGTGCTGTTTAAACACTGAGTGGTTCCAGATCTCAACTATCCGTCATCATCTTCATCATGTCCTTTCTGTGTGTGTGTGTATCTTGTGTATGATTTATTTTTATTAATTTCTAAAACACATAGTAAACAAGGATCAGCAAGCGAGCAGCATCTAAAAACAAACACCTCCTCCTCTCTCTCTCTCTCTCTCTCTCTCTCTCCCTTCACGCTGTCTCCCTATTTCACACATAAACCTCCCACACACAACAGTCTTAGTCATGTGTAGCCTTTAGTCTGGCACCCAGGGTTCTGTGTTTGTGTGTGTGTGTGTGTGTGTGTGTGTGTGTGTGTGTGTGCGCGCACGTATACAGGGCTATTTAAATATTTGAATTTGCCTGATGTCACTGTCCTGTGTCATTAACATGCCCGTAACAACAGAGGTCCTGGTTCCACAACCAAAATCTAAGGGGGGAGTCATTTTGACAGGGGGGGACATGACATCAGGGGGACACCAACATCTCAAATGCAGTCATATGATTGGTTTTATTTATAGAAATATCTCACACAACTGTATATATACTGTTTACTGACAGGACATCTCATCTGGGATTTATTTTTTGGCATAAACAGCTCAGTTATGTTTCTGTGAGCTCCCCTCGCCAACATTTTATTTGGTTTCCTCCACCTGACCTTGAATGGCAGCAGGAAGTGTCCCAATCCAACTGTCAGCCCGGATCAGACACTAGCTGCTCACTCGGTTTCACACGTGGACACAGACAGTTCTCCGTCATACATGCATGCACGCACACACTACCACACACATACACACACATACACACACACTCACACACACACGCACACACAGAGGGTAAACTGGAGCTTTCAAAAGGCCTCAGGCTCGCTTGCACTCTAAAATGCACAATTTTGTGCCGCAAATTCCCACAAAAAAACACACAGTCCTCGGACATGCACACACACTCCCACACAGAATCTACGCATCTATTTATCTACACAGGCAAACACACACAAACAGATATTTTCCAGCTCTGTCTCATTTCAGTGTTTATGCAACTCATTTCATTTTGTTACAGAAAAAAAAGATTGTGTCTACCAGTGGAGATAAGATAAGATAAGATTGACACAACTCTCACGTTGATACATTGAGTTTAGCTTAGAAAAAGTCTGGAAACAAGGTAGAACAGCTAGCATGGTTCTGCCCAAAAGTGAGAAAGTCCACCTACTGGCACCTCAACAACTTAGTAATTAACATATAGTTAACATATTATATCTTGTTTGTTTAATCTGTACAAAAACAAATGTGTAAAAATGACCACCTGTAGTTTTATGGGAGGGTATGTGCCTGGTTGCCTCGCGACCGTTCCCACTGTAACGCTTTCGCACTTTGGTTTTTGTACAGATTTGTATGGAGTAAAAAATGAGCTACAAGTTGTTAATTAATGAGCTTTGGAGGTGCTGATCTTTGGAGAGAGCCAGTTTAGCTCTTTTCCACTGTTTTCAGTCTTATGCTATGCTAAGCTAACCGTCTGCTGGAAAATTAACGCGCGGATAAGAGAGTGATATTTAACTTCTCGTCTGACTCGTGGCAAGAGATGGGAAATAAGTCTATCTGCCAAAACTATTTTACCTTTAATGCGGTGGTTCTCTTTTTCTGGCAAGTTCCCCAGAAGCTAAAAATAGTTTACGCCCAGTAGGCGATTTTGAGGGGTGTGAGGGGGATACAATCCCCCTTGTTAGCAAAATTACCTAAATACATCACCCTTATTAAACTGCCATCTCCTCTCTCCATCCCCTATCAGCAGAGAGAGTGCAGGGGCAGAGAGGCTTAGTTGAATATATTAGTCTAGTCTGCTTGACTCATTGATCCTTTATCTAACTGAGGTTTATGTAAGTTAGAATCTATGGCCGCGACCACGAAATATCAGGAACATAACTGTGCTGTGTGCTGATAAATCCATGGCTCTGTCTGTGGCGCTGAAGACAGATTTTGTAATTGTTCCCATAGACAACAGCTATGACGGTACACAACCAAAAGAGTCATTCATGAGTTAGTTTCCAAGTGGCGAATGAGCAAAACAAACCAGATTACTTAAAAGAACAGGTCCTCTAATTGCTGCCACTGGGCCACCCCATGTTAAAAATAAACAAATCAATTGCCTAATGTTCCCACATTGATCAGTCACTTACAATGATAGTGGAAGCAACTAATCCAAGTTGACATATATCATACTCCTTCTGCTTAGTTTCACTCCATATTTCCCTTCATCCACACCCCCCCTGCAGTGGCTTCCCACCCAGCAGTTTGAGAACTACTGCTTTAATGCAAGAAGGACTTTGTTGGACTTGTTTCAGAAAATCTGGGAAAACAGCGAAGTACTTTGCACAAGAAGTGAGTACATTAAAATATATTGAATGTAATGCTTCATAAGCTCATGTGAAAGATGCTGAAATAAAATCAAACAATACTGCATACACTATGAAAGCAGTCTGCTGTTGTAACTTTTTTATCTATCCTTTTCATAGCTGTCATTGTTGAATATACCGTGGTGCCTCTTCTCTGTTTTCTGTGATGGAAACAGGTCAACCACTTTGAATCATCATTGATATTTTAATAAGAATTTGACCTTTGAAAGCAGAAACTTACCACGTGGAGAATCTTATTCTCTGTCTCATACACAGTGCAATCCTGTAAAACAAGAAGAAGACAGAAAGAAAAAAAAACATGAGATAGAGAAAGCATCTACGTGAACATCCGCACGGATGATCAAATATCTCCCTCCTCCAAATATAACAACCAGGAGAGGAGGAAATAAGAGAAATGAGACGGCCAGCAGGAAGAAATGGAGAACATCAGCAGTCAGCTTTTTTATTTTATTTCTAACCTTCTTCCACATTATGTATATTACTTTATAATCTAGGCAGAGTAAAACATCGGATTGACCAGTTCTGGATCTACTTTGCTGCTGCCTGGAGCTCCGTGAGCCTCGGCAGGATTTAGAAACGACATTATTTGAACATGACAGATTGTTATTTAACGATAGCTGATAGTTAATCTATTTCTGGGAAAGCAGCCCACTGAATCCACCAGATGTGCATGGTAGCAGTTAATTCATCTGTTTGATGCATTAGTGCGGGCGGTGCTGCCACCTTTGTCTGTCTCACTGCACCCTGGCAGCCACATGTTCATTTGGCCCATTGTGGACCTACGGTGGCCCCCTTTCTCCTCCCTCTCCTCTGGCCCTTGTAAGAGGGGATGGGTGTTATCTGCTCGGCTCCAGGACTCACTCTGGGCACACGTACAAACACACTCTCACACACTCTAAGCAGGCTCTTACAGGGAGGACATGGATGGGCTCCAGAAGAGCAGACATAGTTTGCGTCCAAACAATGAGATTTCTACGGTATCAGAGTGTGTATGCATGCAGCTTCAGTTTTATTTTTTTTTAAAGTGCGTTTGTGCGTGCAAAAGTGTGGTGAATCGACATGAGGGAGCGAGCCAGAGAGGGGGGGGAGCAGAAGGAGGACAGGAAATGAAGGGACGAGAGACCCCTAGTTCATTCTCCACCAGGGCTAAAGGATGGGGTCTAACAGTGCGTCAGTGTTGCCCAAGGCTGTTACTGAGAGCTGCTCGTCCCAGCAGCCACGCTGCAAACAGCCTGTGGCAGCGGGCATATGTTCCACTCATAATCTAATCTATAGAAAAGAGCTATAGAGCAGAACACGCACTGTGTCCATATTGATGTGACCAATCCAAACCTGCTTCAGTTCTGCCCTTTCAATTCAAATCATGACCTTTATTGTATGAGTGTAATGAATGTGGACATGATGGGTTGTGTGATGCATGCGTCCCATGTGTGTGTGTGTGTGTGTGTGAGTGTGTGTGTGTGTGTGTGTGTGTGTGTGTGTGTGTGTATGTGTGTAAGCACCTGTTGCACAATGGTAGTTAATTCTAGGCAGAGCTGCACAATGTTGTTCTTCAATAATGAATACTCTGTCACACTGGCAAACGGAGACCTGAAGGAGTCAAAAAGAAAAGTTAATAATCTGACAAATGCATCTGAGAATTTAAAGGCATAATATGCAAGATTTTCCTAAAAGAAAACAATGTACAGACTCATATAAACATAATTCCTCTAAATCAGCAAATTATGACCCACTACAAGCGTGCGGTGGTGGCTGTATCTGCACAGACCCCGCCATCTGCCTGTTCTTCCTTATTTTCACATATTACGGTTTACTCTAGATGTATCTGGGTCCCCAGCCAATATCATCACACCATCACACAGATTTTGAGGTCAGAACTCTAAGAAACTGTAGCGAACCATGTTTACATCACATTCTGTGTCTTTTTCCTCTGCTGAGAGCTGGAGAAAGAGTTTACACACATGAGGACTGAGGAACGCTTTGGCTGAATTCATGCAAAATCCATCTTTGTGCGGAGGTGTGGGTGTTTTTATTTGTGCATTGGAACAGGGGACCATTATGTAGAACCCCCTACATGCATTGTACTTGCACTGAATATTTTTGGGTCTTCTCTCGCTTTGCTCTCACCTGTATTTGCAAAGTCAGCAGCAGTTGCAGCTTTGCTAATGTTAGCTGCGTTAGCCTCACCTTCTGCTTCTGAGGTGGAGGATATGTCAGAATCTCTTGTTCGTGAAATAAACTTGGGATAATAATAAAGCCTATCGGCCAATATGTTTCTATAATACGTAGCTATCTAGTTTGTCATTATAGAAAGGTACCACAGTGATTTTGATTTAGCAGGTTAGTTAGCTCACATGATTGCACAAGGATTCATGGCTAGCCTTTTGTTAACGACGTGTAAATTAGGCAATCGGCAAATTTATCTTTGCTTATAATATGTTGTATTCATGTGTGTTTCCAAACAATGTTGCAGATTCTGCCTTTAAAAACATGATGAGCCTTTGCAGAAACTTTGGTAAGTGACCATGACCTCCTTCTAAATCATGTTGTTTTTATCAAAAGCTCCTGTCTGTCAAGAACTGGGAACGGAACATTGTGGGTTTTTTTCTACAGGGTGAAATAGGTCTCAAAATAATACATGTGTACATGTAAATCAACGTGAGTAAATTATATTCATTCTATTATAAAAGAAGAAAAAAGTTATTTCCTTCCATATTGGCGCTTCTTTTACTAGCTTTTGTTCCTTTCATTTATTTGCTAACAGTGTGATTTTAAAAGCTGAGATAGGGCTGCGAGAGAGACAAATAAAAGCTATTCTCTGCTCCTCTCAGAGCACAGGAGCAAGTGGTGAAGACAAACAACAATATTTGGTTTTATATCTTGGCCAGGAGGCTGTGAGACCCGGGGATCTACTGAAGCTCAACATCAATTTATTTCTATGTGTTCAAATGTGTTCTTCATATGGTTCCTTCGGCTGATCTAACTTCACAATAACGACACAAAAATCCTCCTTTCTCATCCATTTATTTATTACGGTCCTGTATGAGGGGTAGACAAAATAACAGGAACACCTGATAATGCAGCCACAGAAAACAAACTACCTCTGTGAAGTCTATTATTTATTATAAGGTGTTCCTATTATTTTGTCCACCGGCTGGCGTGCCCTGAGCACTTAAGAACAAGTGTGACAAACAGACACATTGTTGCATATAGTGAGCTCATTTTGCTTAATATTTATAATCTGACAATTTAGAAGAATAGTTAAATATTTTGGGAAATGCGCATATTTACTTTCTTGTCTAAAGGTAAACGTGAAAATCAAGACCAGTCTCATGTTTGTCTGTAACAGTACACAGACAGTTTAGACTCTCACAAGTCTTTGTGCGCCATTCAATTAACCCGCTACTGGCTGGAGCTGAATATTTAATAGACAGATATGAGAGCGGTACTGATCCTCTCATCTCAATCTCAGCCAGGTGGAAAAAAGTATATTTCCGATCATTTCCAGCTATTCCCTCGAGTTCCCACAATGTTTTTTTCTCAATAAAAATTACTGAGAGAAGGGAAACAAACGAGTGCCTTTTTTTTATTAAAGTTTGGTGGATGGATGTATTTTTATCATCAAAGTACTGAAATATATACACCTGAATGTTAGCCAATAGCAGAGATAAGTTTCACGTAAGACAAACATTAATATTGAAAAAGAAGCACTGGAGAGACGCTAATTTTGAGGCTCCGAAAGTCTGTTTTTTTCCTGTGTTTTATTGTCAACTGATGCTGTTTTGACCACAGATAAACTTCATTAAAAGTTAAATAAAAAAACAGCATTCACGCTATAATCATTAGCATATAAATTATTTAGATTTTTGTGATCAACTTTACTCGATAAAAATTTGGGATATTGTCCTAAAAATAAAAGGTCACATTCCCAAATTCATTTTACAGTCTCAGGTGTGGTCCCGTCCCTACCTGTCGAGCCAGGCTAGCAGGTTCTTGGCTGCACCAATCAGGTCCACCACCGAGGTAAGGAAATCATTGGGTAGCCTCCGAGAAGCTCGTCCATCGTAGTGTCCGCCCCTCCGCCGGCCCAGGATGAAGTTCTGGAGGTTCTTTGCTGAAGCGTTGAGCTTGTGGGACAGAGTCCGGAGGTTCTCTGTCTCTAGGCCGTAGTTCTGCAGGACAAACACAGATATATTCATTTTAGAAGAAGATTCACATTATTAGACTTTATAAACGCTTGTGTGCACACACGATGCATTTTATCAGTTCTCAGGGATCTGAGCATTAATCATCACAGCTTCAATCATTTCACAACTAACTACAATGGCTGTGTTTTAGGCTCTGAACACTGCCAAAACACAAGGGACCCACATTCAATACTGTGCCTGAACGCATCTCATGTAGAGGACTGAAACTTATATGCTAACATGCTGCTTTTGCAACCCAGGCTGTGTAGACATTGTGCAGAAATAACAAAAATCCTTTCAAGAGTTATATTGACAGCACGCTCATATGTTAAGTCCTATTTCAATTTTACGAGGTCTCTGCACAGGCACGATGTTACCGCACCTGACAGCCTCATTGTGACAACGAGACTCCGGGAAGCGACTGCACCCTGCTGTTTATCAAGAAACAGTTGCATTCATTTTGACATCTCGGTTTGTGTATAGATTAAACAAGCAAGACACAATGGGCCTCATGCAGGAAGTGATATGAACAAATTTTGCCTTATTTTTGTTCATATCCGCGACTTATTCTTATTTTATTGGTACCCATTGATGTCTGGGATTCACCAATGTTTCCTTATTTATGCAGGCAAAATAAATTTTTACAAGCAGTCGAGAGCCCTCTTACCAAGATAAGAAAAGCAACATCTTGTTTTCACAGTCCATTAATTGTTTCTCCAACCCAAAGAAACAAGTTTTAAATTTGAGGAACATAAAAAATACATGAATATCATATAATCATATTTAGATAATTATATTCTTTAGAGTAATTATGATTATTAAATTGAGGCATAGGTCTGCTCTTGTTCCACTGATCCCAATAAAGACTATAAAAGGTGTTTATACAGTAGATCTCCAACATGAACATGCAGGTGGGATTCATTTCATTCAGATTTGGATGGTTAAGAACGTTTCGTGCATCCAGAGTCGGCTTCTCTCATTTTTCTCTGAACAGAAAATTAAGAGTAAAGGTGAACTGTTGGTAGGTAGTCTTGGAAACAGCGAGGCTAGTTGTTTTTGTTGTTGTTTGTTTTTTTTTGCACTCTTTTTGCATTGTGGTATTTTTTTTCCCCTTCTTTGTATTACTGCTGACGTATTGTCTCCATTTCTTCTTTCACCTCCGCTGAAACAGATATTAGCCCTCCTGCCTCGACTAGAAAGCACTTTGGCTCAACTCCTGTTGTTTTTAAATACGCTACATGAATAAACTGATTTGACTTGTCTCGACTTGACCGCCTACCTCTGCTTCTAGTCTTTGTGCTAAGCTAGGCTAATCGCCCCCTGGCTCTTGCCCCATACTTGATGCAAAGATATGAGATAGACATCGATCTTCTCATCTCGCTCGCAGCAAGAACCTGAATAAGCACATCTCCCAAAATGCTGAACTATAGGTTTACAAAAATCCTTACATATCCACAAAGAAATATGACACAGTAATGTAAAACCACTGCACTGCACTCCATATTTTTGGAATGTATACAACATAACTCACACATATTTCATCTGTCTAAATAAGCATGGCCTCTCCACAAGTTTTACAAGTTGAACAGAAAAAGTGTCCACTGTGATTTAATGGTTATTCTGAGTGGAATGAACTGAAATTAGAATTACTCGCTCTGAATAACCATTAGCGTTTTCATAAAACAGCCACTCTCTGCACTAATACAGAAACACCAAGCTGGTCGAGTAGCCCATTACTGCTCTGTGACCCTTTTAAACACACATACACACACACAGACATGCACGCACGCACACACAAAGACCCACTGAGCCACATTGCTCAGCGTCCCAAGGCACCTCCAGTCATGTCCTGCCTGACAGAGCCTGATTCCTGCTGACACAAAGGCTACACACACACACACACACACACACATCCTTGTATAGTCAGATGCACAGGCTTAGCTAGACGTATCTATTCCTCCTCTGCCTCTAGATCTATTCTACACAGTCACGACCACAGTGACTACAAAGAAGAGAGGGCTTCACAGTGGCAGCGGAGAGAGGGAGGGAGAGAATTGAGGAACTAAAGAGGCAGAAGACAAGAGAGAGGAAGAGAGGAGCACCCAGCTATGCATCTCACCAAAACTGGGTCATGCATACACTGCGTTCTGTATAATCTTCTGTTTTCTGTGTGAATGTGGATATGTACATGAACTCGGGAGTGCATGTATGTTTGCACAGCTGTAATTAGCCTGTCCTATGATTCGATCTAAAGCTGTGCACGGCTCTCTCCGGGGGGACAGAGCGCCGAGATGAAGCGCAGGGGGGGGGGGATAACGCCTTGTGTCGACCGTCTGAATGACTGTGTGTGCAGAAAGAAGAGGGAAATAATTTGAGCGGTGCGTGCATATGTGTGTCTGTGTGTGTCAAATCAATACAGTAAGAGGGCGATGCCATTAGAGCAACCACCCCTCCACCTTCATGTCGATGTGGTTGCCATAGCAGCCATGTGTGGAGTGGCCTCTCCTCCATGCTGATATTTCTGCCATTGTTCACAGAAACGCACTCAAACATTTATGAAATGTTTGGGCAAAAACGGGGGCTTTGCTGTTTAACGCTTTTCAAAATAAAGCATCAATCAGTTTTGCTCCACTGTACATTCAGTGTAAGCTTTCGCAGTCCAGCTGCACTGAAAATGTGAGCATCTAACCTCTGTGAATCAAGAGATTATTGATTGCGTTGCTCTCAGCTTGGACGATCCGGGTTCTCTGCTCAACTCAGGCAGATGAGATTTGTATAATGAGTGAATTTTAAATTTTTACTGCAGGTTTTTCTTATCCACCCCACAACAAGTCCAGTTACACTTTTCTATTATTGCACACGGGATTCAAAATCAAACCAGTGCTTTTTACCCTTCTAGATCAGGGATACTGAACTTGCTTTGCCTGGGGGCCACTTTTGCAAAACGACAGGAGGCAAAGGGCCAGTCAACAAAAAAAAAATAATGTTATTTCTTAGATAAAATAAAGAGACATTAAGCTCATCTTTCTTCAGATTTTGTTATTTTCAAATTAACTGATTAATTGACTTATTTACTAAATTAACTTGGTGACAGATAATATTTAGATGATATTTTACTGCATTTAATAACTGCAACTGTAATTTAATTGTAAATGCTTTGATAACATTTGAAAGAGTTCACAATATATCAGAAACCTCTTCCACTATGCACTCACTGAAATAAACCATAAACATAAACTGCTCCAGGAAACCAAATGAATAGCATGTTCAAGCTCTTTTAGTAGAACTTTCACATTTATAGGATCAGATTCATCCACATTTCTGCTTAATTTTTCCTCCTTGTCAGCCAATCGTCATTGTCCATCACACAAAGATCAGCCTTCTCTGTTACTAACAGCCTAATTCATCCCATCATACAAAACTGCCACATCTGTCCCTCCTTACTGGGAAAAAAAAACTGTTTATTTTCTTTGTGAAATATGAAATGGTTGGAGGGCCACCCGACACCCTACCGGGGGCCAGATTTAGGACGCAAGTTGAGTATCACTGCCCCAGATTGTTGTGTAACGAGGGCTGTTTTCTGCCGCTTAAAAACAGAACACAGATTACGAAGCCGTACATGGTTTGATTTGTTTGTAATGACCTTTTTTATGGGACTGTTTCAAACAAAGTGTTTCATTCAGAAAGCGGTTACCCTTGAGCAATCAACAACTGGAAAATAAACTATTACAAGGCCATCAGCCAAATCTGGAACAGAAATACAAAGAAAAACAAGAGAACAGTAAGACTAGTATCATTCATAGAAAACAGAGACGAACATGCATGCACACACACCAACAAATCAAAGAAGTACTGTTGAGTCAGTGGAGGGGTCAGACAATACACTACCTAACAGACTATAGGAGAAAAACCCAAAGATAATATTCAACATTCATTTCAGCCTCCCTATGTTTTCTGTCTAATTAGCTCAAATGTTCAAATGAAGAAGAAAAGGACAGGAAATATGAAAATGTGGCAAGCTAATTAATAACGTTCACATAACCAACAGGATTTTTAAATCAATTTGGGAGTCACACAGTGTGGCACTGAAAAAAGAACCAACATAGAAAGCTGACTCATCATGCATGAAAGAGTTACAGGAGGAGATGACGGCACAAATCACTCTCTCAGAACAAAAGCAGAACAAAATCGGGACATTGTTCCAAACATAAAACAGCTACCTAATTATTATCCTGGATTGTGCCAAGATATTCTAAGTTTCAGAGCTTTTTTTTTTTTTTTTTTTTTTAGCTGCTAAGACTTAAGTTGTTTGTAAAATGTTTTGATACAGAGGCAGAACATCCTGTTCTGTCTTTTTTTGTATGGGGTCTCTTCCAGATACTCTTTAAGTCCAAACATATGAATGTCAGATTGTTTAAAAACTCTAAATTCCTGATAGATACGAATGTGTTTGTCTGTGTGTTAGCCCGAGCAGAAAGCATCTTTGTGGCTGTGGTTGCGTGTCAGCAGTGTTTTCTGAGAGGATTTAAAGTAGGATACTTAGAATAATGCAGCTGGTTATGCAGGGTTTGGAAGCATAGGCTAGATTAACTGGGACTGAATTAATTAACTAGATTGTTTTTTTTACTAGAGGATCATGGATACACATTGATTTGATTGATTTATTACAATGTCCAATGTAAAAACACCCACACGGTTTCTCTGCTGCGTTGCATTGCCTCCGGTACAACACAGTATTTATTCTCATCAATTTTAAACAGATTCTGCTCGTTTTTACACAGAAATGTGTAGTTTTTATCAGTTAGAGGGCTGCACAGCCGAACGCTTAGGTGTAACAATGAGCCTTGCAAGGCCTGCATGGTTGTGTGCAGCTGTCTTGGTCAGCTGATTATAATGGATGCGTTCTTCTGTGGAAATGCTGCACCTGTGTCCAATGTATCCCATGTATATTTCATTAGAAGGAAATGAAGTTAAGTCTACTTTGATAAATCATATAGAAAAGATAAGTGCCCCTAAAACAGAACCTTGGGGGACACCACAAGGACCGCTTGAAAAGCTAATCTCAACCTCATCTGCTGACCCAGACGGTGCAAAATACAGTTACAATTTGTGCGACAGATTTCAAAGTGAGAGAAAACAAGAACTCTGTCAGGTGATAGCTGGACACAATCTACAAGATAAAAAAGAGAAGAATAAAAAAATATTAATTTGGCTAAACTACCACAGGTTTTTGAACAGATAATACAAAGAAGTTAACAGAGAAGATTTGCTTATCATCTGACTATAAAAATACTTGCACAAAATAAATGTCTAAGTAGGTGACCAGGGCAAATCACTCTCCACTTGTAATTAATTGCTGCAGTAGTCAATCACTGTGGCCTGGTTGCTACAGCTGACTTTGAATAACTGCTTTAAAAAAGAACAGGTATATTTGCAGACCTCTGCTATATTTTTTTCTGAGTTATTTGCCCAGTCTTTACACTTTTTATGGAACTTTAATACAACGACACCTACGTCTACATCATTTGCGCCTGTCTTTCAGCTCAGATTTTGGGGATGAGCTGTCACTTCATTCTTAAGTTATGCCCATTTCCCAGCACATCTTGCTGAAAATTCACTGCACCCACAGAAACCTACTTAGCATAGATGCTAGGGGCAAAAACTCGATTGCATAGACATAAAAGAAGGGACTTTTCCACATTTACAGCGAGACTGAAAGCTCAGTCAGCGCTTGAAACTTGCATTGATCCAGGGCCACAGAAGCTCCCCGTTTTCGCTGCGGAGAGACCAGAAAGTCATAACGGTTGAGCCAGGGGAATGGGGCTTGCTTTCCTTATGATGGATTATATTGCTGACGACAGTGAATCGTCTTTTATTATCCAAATATTCAGTGTCTGCAGATACCACAGAGATGTGGCCCTTTGTTACCTGGGGAGTACAGTTAATGAGGGAGGAGGTCGGTTGAGATTTGCTTTCCTGAGGCTCCTTTAAAGGATAATTCTGTTTAATCATAACTTTGGTCTTAATTTTGTAGTTTGGGCTTTAATATCTAATGATCATAAAAAAAACATTGGTAACACTTTATTTGAAGGGGTGTGCATGAAACTGTCGTTACACTTTCACAACTATGTGTTACGAACATGAAGGGGTCTTTGTGAATGTTTAGAACAGTTGTAATTAAGTGTAATTCACTCAGTTATTCATCTCACTGTCCCCCCTGCCCGTCTTGTTACCATGGGGAGCAGAGCATTCAGCCGCTCTGCTCCCCAGCTCTGGAACTCACTCCCACCTGACCTCCGTAACACAGACTCACTACCACATTTCAAATCCAAACTCAAAACTCATCTATTTAAACTAGCTTACTCACTCTGATTACAACTACATTGTCTATTTTAAATTGTATTTTGTACTTTATTTTTATTGTGTCTTTTAATATTGTGTCTGCTGATGTAAGGTGACCTTGTGTGTCGAGAAAGGCGCCTATAAATAAAATGTATTATTATTATATTATTATTATTATTATGTCACTTTTAATGCAAAGTTGACATCGAGATGTCTTTGTCCTGGAAACTTGACATTATCAAACAAGAAGAAACTGTTAACCTTTATGATTTAACATTACATTGAACTCTCGCAGTTGGCCGTCATGAGACCTTTATAAGTGGGCCATGAATTTTTCCTCGACCTCAAGTAAAGTGGTACATTTAGGACTTGTCATAAAGATGTCGTTAAGCTTTATTACACTTGCAAATGCTTTTATAGTTCACTTAGCTAGCTTTTTTAAGTTTGATCCTGTCAAAGACACTGACAGGCTATGTTGTCTTAGTTTATGTCACATTGTCATAACATAGACATTAGTGGCTTGATTAATGTCAAGGTGTCACGACAAAGACAGCTCGAACAATGACAACTTTGCATCAAAAATGACACGATTAACCAAATGGCACTTAATGACAACAGCCATAAACGTTCACAAAGATTCCTGGTGTCATGACATGGTTATGACAGCGTAATGACACTCTTATGCACACCCCTTCAAATAAAGTGCGACCAATCATTTTACTCAATAAAATAATGCAGAGATCTATATAATACTGCAACTTCACTTAAAAAAAAGTCCAACAGGGCAAGAAATAAGTAGCAGCATTAAAACCAAAAATGTCGGTAATAACCCATCTCTCCACATGAAAACTACACGTGCACACACCCAGGACAAGTTTGGTATGGATCAAAATTAAACCATGAAGTCTGTCTGTAAACTATGATTGATGATTAATGACAGTTTGATTAATATGTTACTGTTCACCTTCAGTTTTAACTTTCAGTTTGAGGCTCTGTTTAAAACCTTTCTTTCCTCCCCAGATGTTGTTCCCGGATCTCACAGCAGAGTGTTATTACCTCTGATAGGAATCACAGCTAAAGCTACAAAAAGTAAGTCCCAAGTTGTAATAAGCAGGAATGATTCTTTAAAACTACTCACAGCCATAGTTTTAGTCATACACCTTGTCTACGTGGCATCCCCTATATGTGTGGGTGTGTGTGTGTGTGTGTGTGTGTGTGGTGTGTGTCCAGTTCCAGGACATATGGTGATTGCTGCTCTGGGACACTCATTCCCATGCTGGAACGTTTGAATGAGAAGAGGTGCTGATTAGCACACACACACACAAGCATGTGCGCATACACACACGCACACACACTCTCACACACATTCAAACAGCCCCAACTAATCCAGCCATGTGTGCCTGGGAGATAAGGTGCATCCTGCATACTCTTTCTACATACTCTCTCTCTCTGTCTGTCTCTTCCTCTCTCTCTCCCTCCGTCTCTCTCTCTGGGAGAGTAGCACCTAATTCCCCCTAATTCCCTAATCCTGAGCAGGGCCACTGCACATACAGTCAGCAGTGACCGAGGCAGTACACACAAAGCGGGGCCCAAATGACTGAGGATTTTTCTAGACATTTCTTAAGCCAATATCAATAACTGGTGAGGGAAAATAAACAACAACCAATATATAAATTGTTCCACCTGTGAGAATTTCTTCAGCAGTTATAGGAAGAAAACTATTCTTTAGTCTTAAAGTTTGGGCTTAAAGTAACTGTGGCAAGCAGAGCAAAAATTATCCTAAAAATAAATCTTCTTAATAACTTATTTGCATGTGAAATTAATTCTTGAGTTCTGATGGTGGATATAAATTTGATACTAAGGCCAGTTTGAAATGATCCGACACTAGTATCAATACAATACCTGAGTTTCAGCACCAAAACCAAAACAACATATTTCTTTGATATATTATTTTTACTCCACATTAACACTGTTTCATTTAACAAAACAATATTAACAAGCTAAGCACTAACTCATGGCACTGATTCTGAATAAGAACTGATTGCAAAATTACGATTCCAAAGGAATTATTATAAAGAAATTTTAATTATTGACTCTGCTTAACGATTCCTACACAAATTATACACACACAAGTTTCAAATTAAACTGTGTATTTATCATATATTGACTTGTCTATCTGTCTGCGCCTACAGACATGCAAGTTGAATGCATGCATGTCTTCCCGTCTCCTAATACATTTGTCTTATTAAATCGTGAGTCTAGCATTATTCTCAGTTAACGTACTCAGCCGCTGCTGAGCTGTTGACTACCAGGTCGATAGCACAAATTGTGTGAGTCTTATAACAATCACAAAAGGACACAGAGAGACAAGATACACACACCAAAAGCTCCCATATGAAAATTAAATAAAATTTTTTGTATTTGTATGTGACAATCAAAACCACCAATTTCTGTGTAACAATGGGGGACAGTTTCTTAATGTAGCCCCAAACATATGTGAGATTATCAGTTGACTTATACAGTAGTTGTTAAATTAAAAAATAACTCCAGTGTATCTAACAAACACTTTGACACACTCAAACACACAAAGTATTACAGATTGAGAGAAATAGCGTCAGTAGGTAAGAACGGCTGACTGACCAGGGCACAGAGGAGGTCGACAGCTTCCAGGATGAGCTCCTGATGTCCTATTCTGGTGACACCCAGCTCCTCCAGCTCCTGATGGGTGATGTGCAGCAGCTGCTCTCCCCCCATCTGCTCCCGCTCGAAACTCTTCACGTACTGCTGGAGACAGTCGTCCAGACCTGAGGAGACCACAGACAGACAGATGCAGGTTAGCTCTATTACCGCTGTATACATATATATATATATATATGTATATGATAATAAAAAATATTGTAGGGTGGTATCAAATGCTTTTTTTGTAACGTCTGAAGCATCATATTTTATGATGTCATCAACCAAAAAAAGGCAATCCTTAATTTGAATGAAGTGATTCATTGGATTAAATGAGTCATTTTTTATTAGAGCTGAAAATTATTTTTGTTGTTGTGGACATATAAATGTAATTTATGGTTGTGTTATATCGCTGCTAGACTGCCTCATTAATCCAGGTGTGTACCTCCCTCTGTGAGAGGCAAGTGGGAGAGCAAAATTTTTATTTTTATTTATTTTTTTCACCATAGTGAATGTTGTTTTTGAAAAGCTGACCGCCAACAAATACGCAAAGGTGCAGATCTTGTTATAGCCATTTGTGCTCATTACGCGACCTTTTACTACAAGCTGAGAGACATAGAAAGCAGGACGGTTTTAGCCACACTTCCTACATTATTTTATGCTATTAACAAGGTTTATTATTAGAGCGTAGGTCAGCTCAATTTATGTGAATTATTCACGTTAAAATACCCTCTGTCTTTGCAGGCGGTTTGTGGATAGACTGCTAAACCAAACTACATTCTAAAAGCAGGTGTTTTAAGGACGAAGCATATTTTTTCACAGTAAAAACTTTAGTTACAACATCACTCTGGATCCAAATTTGGAATATTTTGGCTTTAGTTTTGTATACTGGGGACATGTCGTCCATCTTTATTCATGACAATGATTTTAACACAATGAAAAAGACAAAAAAGCTGCACATTCAAATGCTGATTAAGAATTTGAATGTTAATGTTATGTCTGAAGCCTTAAACTATTCAATACAGCCCTGAAATATTGATCTTTGGCTGACACAAATACAAATTTGAGCTCCTGTCTGTCACATTGTACACTGAACGCTGGTCCACTTAGATGCATCACAGAATTCAGGCATGAGCGCAGACACCCACACAGAAAACACACTGCGACTGTGTGTTTTATTCTGCCAAACAGAAACAAAAGCTGAACAGCAGCCTAAAGCCAGAAATTGCATCAATGCTTTATTGGCAACTCACTAACTGTCACCTAGAAAACACATCTGCTGGTTTGGATTTCCAATATCTGATGATGATTGTACACCACGCTGTAATAAGATTTCCTTTGATGTCTCTGCTTTTTATGCACAAAAGAATCAAAGCAATGCATTTTGAGTGTTTTGAGAGTTTGCGCAGGAATAACGTGAATTTCATGCACATTCTGAGCGATTAAGGGCGTGTCTAAAATATATACCTCAAAAGATGTGACTAACATATTGACGTATGACTTTCCGCTGTTAAGCTGTGGCTGCCTGCCACGCAGAGAGCCAATCAGCTGCACATAGACGTGGTGGGTCCGGGATACTATTGATCAGTACGAGCCTCAGGCTTTGAACCAAACAAAGTCAGCAGAAAGCACACCTCCCCACAGACCTAATGAACAAGCCTGCTCCGAAATGAGCACACACAGAGCAAAAAAAACGCATGAGAGGAGGCAAATCCATGCACACATGCGCACACACGCACACCGAAAGAGAAGCACAAAGAAGTACACTCGGTATCTCTCCGTGAACACACACTCGAAACACAATCGCACATACCAATACAATTACAACTGCTGTTGTTATTCAGGGTCTTGACGCCTCTGTGGAGGCATGTTGTTAAAGCCGAGTGGAGCTGTGAGGAAAACACTGATGCCCAAGGGAAGCGATGCTGACAGAGAGCAGACAGTGTGGTAGCACCTTAACACAGTCACCACAGAAACACACACAAACACACACACACACACACACACACACAGTTGCTGAAAAGAATGAGCAAGAGGCATCTTGCTCTGGGGACACAACAGACACAATATAAGCCTACTGTTGCTCTGAGTGACATGGACAAACAATCTTGTTACATTCAGCACAGAAGAGACGTTTTAAATCTAACACATCGGTAGGAGGCACAAGTGCAAATTGTTTAATGGAATAAATCCCGATGGACAAGCACTCATATCCCACATGCTGGTAGGTCATGATAATAAAATACAACATCATCTCAGGCAGCGCTGTTAGACATCAGGTCTGTTCATGAAGTATCTGCAAAGCAGCTGTTAAAAAACTGAAAACTGTGCCTGAAAAATATCTAATTGCATTTATTTTGCCTGATATTGCAATTGCGATATGATTTGCAATATTAAAGGGAGTGATAATTTTTACATTATTATTCTAATTTTCATTGAAAACATATTAAAATTATTATGGTGTGATGTCTGTGGGGATCTGTACCACACAAAGTTGTTTTCTTAAGTCTGTAGAATATGATAGGCCAGGACATCACTTCAGCGTGGCAATATTTAATTTAAAATGGTATTTTGAAACACATTTTGCCTTTAACAAATATTGTGCCTCCTTTTGCAGTAGGTCATATTGCAATTTTGATAAAATTTCAATCTATTGTGCAACATTACTTGTACTTTACTTAAACATTTCAGTTTTATGATAAACTCCTCTTTCAGTTACTCCACTGCAACTTAGTGGAATGTACTTTTTACTCCAGTACTTCAACAGATACAGTTACTAGTTACATCACAACAGGGCTTTCAAAGTTTTGATGACCGAGTGCCAATTTAGGGAGCCAGCATATGATTGAAGGCTGGATGGGAAAACTCATTAACTTGTCATGGGATTTGTGATTGGTCTCATAAAGGCGTTTAACATAAATAATTCCTTGAGCAACAAATTCACCTGTTTGCAGATGACACAGATCATTTTATCTGTCCCCCCAAGCTCAGACGAAGTAAGACATGATCCATTTTTTCCTGAAACCTCGTTTTCTCCTCAACCATACAGCATTTTTTTTTTCCATGATGGCTTTTCCACCTCACTTCAACATGAAATTGCTGAACTGTCCACCTAATACAGCACGAGCATTGATGACAGAACATAATTCCTGCAACACTTGCAAGACACCACTAGCTGCCAT
>JAJHUR010094450.1:0-13053 GCA_027495735.1 Lutjanus campechanus | reverse complement strand
TGAAAATCCTGTCGAGATGTGAGATCTTTAACTCAAGTTCTTAACGAGTTTCCTCTCAGAGACAATAGACTAATGTTACACTGCTGCGTTCGCCACCTGGCTAACTTGTTAGCATAAAAAAACTCCCGTCTTTCCTGGTTAATAGACCTCATTCACAGCGGCCATAGGGTAAACACGGGTATTACTAGCTAAATATTCTAAATAAGGTTCTCTTCTTGAATCACGGTGCTACTATGGTGCATGCTGGCTCATTTAAAGGCTCTGCTACACTACATGGAACCGGACATTGATTAGTGTTATTGGTAACACCTGTGTTTACCGGACTATTTAATATCAATATGGATCCCAATTTAAAAAAAAAAAAAAGTCTTAATTCTTTTCGGTCTCTCAGGGGAGCCAAGTCTGTGGCACACATAAAGCTGATTCTTCTGTGCATTTATCACCACAGATATGTGCATGTTTCTTTTGCAAATGTTACTTAAGCTCTAAAAGTTGAATCCAGCTGGTGTGGTTGCAATGGCAACATTACAGCATTTCCCATTAAGATAATTAATAAAAGTAATGAAGTGAATTTTCACCTTTCACCTAATTGAATCTCCTTGTTCATTGTCTAATTAGATAGGTGACTATTCATGGTCACATTTAGTATATTTATGTCATTATTGTATAGCCTGTGCATTTAAACTTGATTGTCTCAAATTAGCTATGAGACAATATCATACTATAACTTAGAGTTTCAAGACAAAACATTTTCCAACTGGCACGAGGGGAGCCAAGTCTGTTACACACACACACACACACACACACAGGCAGCTGATGCATTTGTATTTATAATGTCATAAAGAGGCGGGAGGCAGTGCTGGGTCTCTGGTTGTTTAGCAATGATCTGTGGTGTTAAATACAAATGCGCAAAAGCATCAGCTGTGTGTGTGTTTGTGTGAGAGACTTGGCTGCCCTTGTGTCAGTTGAAGAAGGACTTTTTTTTTCTTCTTGGAACTTAGCAGTTTGTTACCATAGCAACCACAGCAGCTAGACTCAACTTCTATAGTTAAACAGGTGTGAATGAACTATAACACTTGGGCCACATTGCCTGCCTCTTGCATGCCTGTGGTGTCCACACAGTAAACTTGCTGAGGTGCTTCTGCTCCCAGCTGCATCGTTTCATGTTGAGTTTTCTTCTGATTTGCTAAATATCATACAACAAAAAACCCTTGTTAAGAAAGAAGAACACTATATTATTGATATTTAAACTGTAGTGAAAGGTCTCATGTTGCTGTCAACAGATGATTTGCACTGTCTATTTTTGTTGAGAACCATGCGTGTCACATGGAAAGAATATGCAAGATGCTGAATCTCTAGATGATGCTGTAGATGATGCGTCACTTCAGCAGCACATGGGACGTGCTCCTCAGGTGGGCAGTGTGGCCCAAACCTATGGCTATGAGGCTGCATCCTTTCAGTATACAGTAAATGGATTCATAACATTTTCAAAATTAACACCACCATACCTGTGGTGATTAATACCAAGAAAATGCTGTCAGGAAACAAAGCAGGGTGTAATTTATGCCCAAAGATTTCTATGTTAAGGACTGTGGGGGTGAAAGCCATTGAATCCTCTGTGAGATCTAAAAAGCACCAGAGGTATGCAGCGGCAACTAGTGGAGCTATGCTAATGGCTTGTTTTCTCAAAGCACACTCAAAACTTCTGCTGACTCCCTCGCAGCTTCTCAACAGTTGGCACTGAGCAACTTTGTGTCACTGCCAGAAACACAAATGGCTGATTTGCTGTGGGTTCTTTGTGTGTGTGAGGGCTCAATAAATTATCACTCTTTTCTTTTCTATCAAAGAAATTGTCAACATTCTCTTATATTTGTTTGAAATATTATTTCTTTAAAAACTATGCAAGAACCTTGCCTACGTCTGAATGACATAATGTCTAAAACAGGGCTTGCCCCCCAGTTTGAGAACCACTGACCTTGGCAATTGCCTGCGTCACCTTTGCCACAAACCACCACTCAGGAGAAGCCTGACTCCAGCACTAACAGCATTACTTCTCTAACAGGCTGTGATGCTGTGTGTGTGTGTGTGCGCGCATGCTTGTGTCCATGACTGCACACTAAACAGTGAAAAATGGAGGACAGCCTTTGATGTGCACTTACATAATCTGTGTTGATGGATTGGAATGCCACACTTTGGCCACACACTTTCACACTCACACACACACTCACACACTGACCCAGTGGAGTTCTGCTTTCATTGGTGCATCGCCCTCTGCTTGGGTGTTATTGGCTCTCGGAGTTGCAGTGTGCTCAGTCCTGAACTCCGGTTCTTCATCAGCAGGACAAAGGAATCCAGCTTCCTTGTTACTGTATTTATTTTTTGGACCTTTGGTCATGATCATAGTATCTTTTGTTTGATTTGTAATCACTATAATTGATTTTTTTTTTTTTTGCAGTTTCACAATTTCTTCCTGTTATGAATGCAATCACCATCTTTTGGCTTCAACCTGTATTGGAAGTGTTTTGAGTTGACTGTACAGCTGTGAGGGCAGAAGAGTGAGGATTTATAGATTTACTCAGTGGTAGAAGGGATGCTGAACCTGTCAAGCAGGTTTATTATCAGTGCTAGTGTCTTTGTCTTATTTTGCACCGTTGATCTGAGTGTTAATGAACGTTAGATGAATTGATATCTGGATTTTAAGTCATGCACTCTCCATAAATGAGAGAAAAGACAAAATCATCCTTAAAGGTTCTGTATATGACATTCACATTCAAACAAAAGTAAAAAAACAAACAAAAAAAACAAAAACAAATGCATGCTTCATTTACTCAGTAAAGTCAAGGGGGAAAAGTTTCGTCTGAGCACAAACTACTCACAAAACTCACTTCAAATTGTCCAACTAGGCTGAGCTGATCAAATATGGATCAAATGTAGTTTTATATTATAAATCTTGCTTGAAATATTTACAGAAACACTTTTTAGTGACTATTTAGTTGTAAAACAAGAAAGATAGTAATAGGCAGCTGCCATTTTAGCTCTCGTGTCTGGAAGGGAACCCCGCAAAAGATCTTGTGAGAGTGATATTTTTAACCCGAACTATAATCTTTCCTTAAACCTAACAAGTGTGTTGTCCCTAAACCTGTCCTTAAACAATGCATTGTCATGTTATAAAACATAATTAGTTTGTATAATGTGCACAGTGAACAGACAACGTGATCAAATCTTACAAGACACTGGACAAGCACTATGTCTTTACATTGCAAAAAGTTGTTCGCTGATATCTAATGTGGCTGATTGTTGTACTTAAGGACCTTTAAAAAAAAAAGAAAGAAAAAAAAAACACTGTTCTTTCTACATCAGAGTCATAAACTCCACAGCCGGTTCAAGGAGTGTGCAGATATTTACGGACCAATTATGTGTCTCCGAGGAGCAGAATAAACCAATAATCAGTTTAGATCATAACGACCTCGGTGATTCAGCGGACTCCTTTAATAATCTGAGATGAGAAACTCTGCTCTAATTGGCCCAATTAGTCTCTGTGCTATTAATTAGTAAAAATCAAACAGTCGTGAACTGTCCTGTCTGCTGCTGATGATGTTAAACTGCTGCGTGTTCAGACTCTTTCCTGTCTGGATCTGGTTTATAAAAATCTGTTTTCCTGTTTGTGTTTCCTTTGCAGCGACAAGAACATGTTTACCCTCCTGTTTCCATGGTAACCCGAGAAGAGCATGCACGTCCGGGCCAGGAGTTAACCTCAGCACTGATCTCCTCCTCCTGCCTCCTGTGAGAACTACACTACCCACAATTCCTGTGAACTGACTGCACAGTGTGACGTTTACATCAGTTTGACAAAGACACTCAGAGGAAGAACAACTACAACGACA
This sequence comes from Lutjanus campechanus, assembly GCA_027495735.1. Taxonomy (NCBI): domain Eukaryota; kingdom Metazoa; phylum Chordata; class Actinopteri; order Lutjaniformes; family Lutjanidae; genus Lutjanus; species Lutjanus campechanus. Next base: position 9,169 of record JAJHUR010094450.1, on the reverse strand, counting down.
ACAAAAGTGAAGCTGTGAAGAGGACCAAAATGGCCAACAACACGGCAGACCATCCTCCGGGGAATTCGGTTGCGGAGGGCGGCCATGACGGGGACTTTGGGGTGACCGTGGCGGAGCTGAAGGATCTAATGCAGCTGCGGAGCGGCGAGGCCGTCAACAAGATACAGGACACGTATGGAGATGTGCAAGGCATCTGCCGCCGCCTGAAAACATCACCTATAGAAGGTACGTCCAACGCACAAAACCAGATGTCATGGACATGTTAATTTCCTGGCTTAAAAACTCTCACAACTGCAGCATTTCAGTAGGAAAGAATTGATTTTCATTGATATTCACTGATCATACCCAATATTTTTACTCTCTATCTCTAAATTGATAGTTCAGATTATTTGAAGTGTGGTTGTATGAGATACTTGACCAGAGTCGGTGTATTACCTACAGTAGATGGCGTTCAGCATGCCCACAGTTTGAAGCAGAGAGGAGTACCAGCACATAAGCTAAGCAATGAACTGCTGTGGACAGGGTTAGCAACAAAATGTATTTTAGCCCCTTAAAGTGACTGATGTAACATAAGTCAAATATCGCTCTCCTCAAACCAACCAAACTCCATGGGTGAAATAAGTAATTTTACCTCGAAGAACGTGGTAGTTGCCGTTCTACTACCAGAATGCTGTTAGTTTGTGTTGTTGTGTGTCTTTGGTGTAGTAAAAGGATATTTCTGACTGTGGATACGTATCTCATACAACCCCACTTCAAATAATCGGAACTGTCCCTTTAAGTGGGTGATGGCTGATTGATAATTGTTCAGAAGTATTACCCCAGCATCACCAGAAATAACTTAATAACTTTACATCAGGATTATTTTTAACCTTTGGTGCCGAGTGAAATTGTTCTTGGGTTGGTAGCAAATGTTCTGCGGCCTGGCAGGGGTCGACACACCAGGGATTGGGAATTACTGTTTTAAATGACACATCATTTAATTTAAATATTAATTAAATGATGTGTCATTTAAAACAGTAATTGATGGTTTGAATCATCAGTCAGAGAGCCACCAGTTTGAGTCTCATTTAGTGATATCATATCAGCAAGGTTGGTTTACCAGGCAGATGCCCTAGTGGTCCCCCCAGTAGCTCCAGGTCTATTGTGTGTCAGCTGGTTCATTAAATGTAAATTTGTTTCACAAATTGCATCACTGATGTAGCAACAAATACATCCTGTCTTGCCTTGTTTGAAAAATAAAATAAAAGAAATCCAGTTTGAAGTTCTTAACTAGGGCCCAACAGCAAAATGTTTTGCCCTGGAGCTCCATAATTGTGGCTGCATAATTGTACACAGCGCAATATAAGATAATGGCATGGCAGGCTCTAATCATTTACAAACCTAGAATCAAAATGGCCTAACCGCTGGGTGATTTAAAAGGAGCGCAGAGCAGCTTGATAAATGATTGAAGGAATCACTGTTCTTCAATCAGTATTAACAGCAAACACAAGTCAGAGCAGAGTTGGAAAATTCTGATTTAGGTACAACAATAACGCACAGAAACACACACACATATCAGGAAGTGTGAGAGCCGTTAAATAATGATTATTCATGCAAATCATCATACAGCATTTCTGGTAAAAGAAACACGCACACACACACTAACACACTAACACACACCATATTTAGTGGTGATAGATGATCAGTTCGGATTTCAGTCAGAGCTTCGTGTGAGGCCAGAAAATGGCCGACATGCTGCTGTTTGTTGTCTCTCTCTCCCTCTCTCATCTTTTGATCCTTCTGGGTGTGTGTGTGTTTGTGTGTGTGTGAGTGTTTGCAGCCATCGGTCCATTCCAGGATTGAAATTAGTTCCAGCCCGTTCCCCTAATGGCTCCATAGATCATTGCTCTGTTCCATTTAGTAATCAGAGGACAGCTGTAGTCGCGTCCTCCACGCAAGAAATTACTCACTTTAATGAAGAAACTGTAATTATATTTTCACTGCAGAGAGGAAGGGGAGGGAGGAGGAGGAAAAAAATGGGGGGGAAACCTAAATGTAAGATTGAGGGCAAGCACACAGTGATCGACTGTTACAGCTGATTCAGTCAGTCCTGTTTCAAACCAGCTGTCTTTTTTTATCAGTTATACCATGTCCTTCTCCAGCACCGTTTTTAGTACTTCAGTGATTCAGTATTTCACTTCCAGTACGGGCCAAGCTCCAAAAACACTGGATCCTTCATTTCCGTAATGCATCTGGACAGTGGAAAGTTTCATTACACACCTCCTGTCTGGTAAACATTCACGTCTTTCAAAATCCACACCTCCGGTTTGTAACCCAGGCTTTGAGTTAAACATATGTAGTCATGAAGCTGAAATGACCCCGGTGGCATCACCGTGACATCATCTGAGCCACAGAAGACAGTTGCTGTGTCCGAAATTCCAGACTACACTACTAGTATGTATCTTATTGCACGTGCTACTCCTCACACAGCACGTCACTATATATGTATATATATGTGTATATATATATATATATATATATATATATATATATATATATATATATATATATATATATATATGTATGTATGTATAACAGCTTAGTGAGAACTGGTATATTTTACAGTGCAGCCAAACAAACTGTGGCCTGACATAATTTATCGTCCCACGTTGTTTTGATGAAAAACAGGAACTCAATAATTGTTCCTTTGCCTTTAATTGGCCAGATTTCATGCTGTGCACAGCGGGGTTGTTTACCTTGATTGTGTGTTGGAGATGTGCTGGTTCCCAAAAACCACAGTAGAGCCTGTCATCTGCAGCTCTTCATCAAGCAGCTCACTCCCAGCAGATAATTAGAAATGATCTATTGACATAAACTGCAGAAAATGTCTAGCATTCACAAAACTGTCAGCAATAACTCCAGTGAGAACTGCATTACATTTCCTTTGGCGACTTCACAGTAAAAGCCACCCCATGGTCTGCTAGTTAAACTTTTTATGTTTTCTGGGAATCTCTGGTGCATGTAAAAGAAATTTGAATCTGGTGCAGAAACAACAATGCCACCAACAGTGAAAACTAGCATGTGTAGGTGTAAAAACAGAATGATTATACGTTCAACAGCTACTGAAAAAATGTCAACCAGAAAATAGTATCAAAAATTGTGGGATAAATCATAACGAAATCGTAACGATCATAATGTGATTATAAGAGTTGTCATAAGCATTATAAAGAAGCCAGTTCGAGTCAGTGCTGTGTGTATGTGACAGAAGAGGAAACCTGCCTGAAACTCACGTTTCACACGGCGGTCATCAGTTTGTCACCTTCACCTGATTTGTCACACTGAGGTTCATGTACACGCGGTCGGTGTCGATCCTGATCTGAGGCTGAGATGAATCACGTTTCTCACTCAACAGAAAACCTGTTCTACTGTCTGATAGCCAGTTGACAGTTAGCTGAACTGTTTATCTCAGTAACAGAGGCATCATGTTAGCAGTTGGTGACCTCACACTGTTATATTTAACTGTGTGTCTGTATCAGCTCGCTGTTGTCGCTGTGATAATGAGCTCTTTCTTCCTCAGCTGCTTTTACTTTCAGTTGGTAGAATCAGCATCTGATTGGACATTGAGCCGGCTGGCATCGTCCCGAGTTCAACCTGACCACACACACATCCTAAAACACGCACACAAAAGGCTCAGCTGTAGCTGTGCATCCTGCTGGTAAATGTGTATTGATGAATCAGTCTGCTGCCTCTTTGGAGGTCATTGATCGTCCTTCTAAACATCATTTTGCAAAATGTATTTCATGTTGCGAGGACATGCAGCCTCTGAGCGTGACGCACACAGCCAGATGTAAACTTTAAACTTAAACTTCAGAAAGAGACACATACACACCCAAAAATAAACGTCTATTTTAGGAAAATGCTAATGAACAGCATGTTCTGTCACTGCTCAGGTGAGAAGAAGACAGGAGATGTCTTTTTGTCTCCGTTGTGTCATTTTCGTTCCTTCATGTAAGAGAGTTTGTCTCTTCAGACAAACATCCAGGAATGAGAGCTGAAACTAGCAGATGAAAATGGATTAAAATAGTCACTGACTGTGTCATCAGCTGATGATCAGATGTTCAATTTTATGCTGATTTTATGCACACAGACAGTGTGGATGTTCTTCTCTCGTACAGATATTCGTTCTTCTCGTTGAGCTACAGATGTGATCAAAGAAACTTGGACAAATACTGGAGAGATGAAGTTTATGTTTCTGTGTTGGACGTGACCAACTGAAGCTCCTCAAAAACCTTCTGCAACAACTAGAGCTGGAACAATTAATCGATTATTATTATTGACTAAATTCTCTGATTTCAGCTTCTCAGATGTGAATATTCTCTGTTTTTTTTCACTCTTATGTGACGGTAAATTCAGTATATTTAGGTTGTGGACAAAGCATCACATTTGAGGACATACGGGGCTTTGGAAAACAGCAGTCAACATTTTTCAGGATTTTCTGACATTTTTGTGATCCGTTCAACTAAATGATTGATTTAGAAAATGATCAAGAAGTTAATCGATAATGAAAATAATCATTGCAGCCCTAGTAACAACTAATGTAATTAGCTGTTAATTATGTAAGTCATTCATGAATAGTCCAATTATTCCTGAAGCAGAAGTTCTTGTATTTCAGGAGGTTCTTCTGCTCTTACCAGGTGAAGCCTGAAAAGACGTGTACATGTGTAGTCAGGAGGACCGTTAATAAGAATAGGATTACAAATTGTTTTAAGGCTGATAGCTTTTGTATATTCATTGGTTTAATAACCAATAAACTACCGGCTACAACAGGTCTGACTGCTCAGCGTTCCCATCAGCCTGATTCAGTTATGACACCTTAACACCACCAGCTGCGATGTGTGAAAACTGGTTAGCAGGAGACCAATGATGTCATCAGCAAATGGTTAAACTACAGTTGCAAATTTTGTTAAATTTCCTCAACTAGTACTTGAAAATGTTAATTAATCATTAATAACCAATGAAATAAAAAATGCACATCTTTTTCTTTTGAAAAAAAAAGTTTTTAAACAATTCTAGCAGCTTAATAGTAAAGTGAAACATTAATTCATGAAGCACAAACAATATAAACAAAGAATAATAAGACAATAAGTTTCTTGCTCCAAACAACTGCTCTTGTCCACCTGTCCTAATTCAACCAATGGCTAAGCCATACAAAAGTATGTCGTTTGCAGCATGATTACTGCTCTTTGTGAGCTTTGGAGAAGTGGTATACAAAACGTATGTTATCGATTAATGAATTTTTAATTGGTTAAATTTTTAACAGCGATTACTTGATTAATCATTAATCATTAACATCTCTTGTCCATGTATTTTTAAGACGTAAACTTAAAAAAAAAATCAACTTAAACTTTTCATCAGGGTTTTTTTTAATATAACCTATAATTATACTGCTGCCATTGTGCAGAAATTCACTTTTCAAAAGAGAATAGATCAGTTTTTGGACATTACTGTGGAAAAGGCATTTAAGCTTTAGGCCTCTTGGTGGGCAGTTGCCATGGCAGCTGCTGACTGGCGTTTGATGTGTTGCTAAGAGATGTAACTTTCAATTTGAATGGTGACTGCAGCTGTAGTATTGGCTGGGGCACACCACACTGTATATCCTACATTTACATTTATCAAGGCATTTTTTTTCCCCTTCTTCAAATAGCCTATGGCGTTGATTATGCACCGTTAGAGATTTAAATGTCCAGTGTGTAAGATTTAGGGTGGACATATATTGACAGAAATTGGAATTCTGCAGGGTCCACCATGTTGAACTGCCATGTTTCTACAGTAGCCCGGAACAGACAAACCAAACACTGGCTCTAGATATGGCCTTTCGCAGTTTTTGCCAGTTGTGTGGCCACCGTAGTTTGTCATAGACGGGAAGGGTGAGCGGAGCGGTGTGAAGTTGGTTGCAATCTTCAAGCTCACCACTAGATGCCACCAAATCCTACACAGTAGATGTCTGATCCATATACAATATTCAACATTTGGAAACAGCCCTGTTAAGTTTGTGTGCCACTCGGAGAATGGAAGCTACTTGGCATAGCTTTCTAATATTTGCACTGGGTACCATTACCTTTTGTTCATTTCATATCCATATCTAGTAATCAGCAGTGCCTGCACACTCCTGCTGTCTTTGTCCTGCATTATCAAAAGGACAGGATCCAGCTCTTAACACCCTAGCTGTCTCTCATTGGTTCAAATGTGGTGATGGCACATAGTCAGACTGTCTGAACTTCCAGTTATTAGTAGTCCTGTGGGCTCAGATCTCACCGCGTTACTCTGTGAATCAAATCGTGTAGGGGGTTCTCAAATTTTCAGATGGGAGGAAGCTTACGTCGGCATCCCAGCTGGTTAACTGCCTGTGTGGCTGAAGGAACTGAAGTGATAATCTGAACATTTTGAAAGCCCACCCACACAGATATTGCACTAATTAAATTACAGAACCGAAAATGAACACATCTAACGTGAAACAACTAGTTTAGTTTATAAAATGTCAGCAAACTGTAACATGTCCTTTTTTGTCTGACCAACCAAACCCAAAGATATTCAGTTTACAGTGGTAACAGAGTAAGCAAATCCTCACAGTGGAGAAGCTGGAACCAGAGAACTGTGGAAGATAATGATTTGCAAATTACTTCTACTGATTAGTTTTAGATTGATTAATGGATTAATTAACTTGTTTTTTAGCACCAGATGAAACTACGCAGATACCACAAGAATTGCATTTGCTCAGTTTGGGCTGCAGGGAATTTCCTCATTCATGTCTCATTTAGTTGAAAGTAAAACCTTTTAACAGGTTTCTGCCTGTTTTGCTCTCCACTGTCGTCTTAGTACTTGCTCTTGGTTGAAATGTGTGTCACTTTGCACTGTGCACTTAACACTTAACTTAACATTGCACATAATATAAACAGGAAAAGGTAAAGAATGCATGTTTAATGTTAGCTGGCACACAGTATGGCTGATGTTAGCAGTGCTAGCAGCAGCAGCCCGCTCTCCGTGCAGGTTAACATCCACATGTCTTTGCTGAATATGGGTACGCGTTGCTATAGTTGAGTGGTTATATGCCAGTTTATTCTGATACAGCCCATGTACAACCTTATTTTCTAGATCAAAATACTGCCAAACTGCATGTCATCTGTCCCGCCTTTGTGGTTAACAGGTTTAACAGTTGTGTAAAAACAGCAGGCTTTTTTTGCGATTGTGGCATAAAATACCGAATTTCATGGCAGGTTTTCAAAGCAAAAATGTGACGCATGTTGTGATGTTTTCAGGCATTTTTCTGCCATGAGATTGTTGGAGCAAGTGAAAGCGTTTTTTGTTTTTTGTTTGTTTGTTTGTTTTTTGTATAATTCATTAATAATCAAAGGCAACTTGTTCCAGGGAGAATAAAACCACACTCTGTTTGCGGCGTTCTAAGTAAAAGCCTCAGTATTACAAAAGTTACTTTATTTGCAAATGCAAAACTGCACCTGGGGGTTATTCCACAAAGAAGCAAATAAAGCAAACAAAAACATAATAAATAATAAAACACTGAGTTGATTCATTGAGACGTACATGTATGATTGTGTTGGGGACTGCTATGATTGGTGGAACTCGTGGGAAGCTACGATGATTGGTCAAATGTGCAGAAAAATTGTAACAAGTGTACAACACTGTAAGCTGATCATCTGTTTGTAACTGTCAGCTGTCTGACAATGTAAAGCTAAGCGCATTATCCTGAAAACAAAAGCCCACTGCACACACACACACACACACACACACACACACTCACACACTCTCTGGAGTTTGAGTTCAGCGACTTACTGCCTGCAGGACTCTATTAACATATTGCTCAATTTAACCGTTTGAAATATCTACTCCTTCTAAAAGATTATTCATGATTTCTTATGACTCATTAACAGGCACTTAATAAAAATGGCGAATTAGGCATTAATTCGAACTCTAATTACCATGAAATGGGAAAAACAGTTATTCCAGCCCGTAATAGAATTTCAAAGGAGGATAGGGCAACTGTAGTGTTGTTGTCAGAGAGAGAAGCCACTAATTCAACTTAACATGTTTCCTTAATCTCTGATGACCTCGTGATCATTTTATTATTTATCCCAGTACATATATAACAGATTTCTTCTTTAAGAATGTAACCAAGATATCTGACAGTCAGGGTTAAATCTCTGAAATAAATCAGTTCGCACACACACACACACACACACACACACACACACACACACACACACACAGTAGTATTGTAAGTAGGTTCAGAGGTTTCTTGGCCTGCTGGCGTGTTGGAGCTTTTCAAGCGCTGTGGTGTGAGAAGTCAGCAACCAATCTGAGATTCAGCATGATCTGCGTGACCCGAGTCTCATTCACTGTAACACACACACACACGCACACACACACATACACACGCAGCCTCGGGTCATCCATGTCTCTGCCAGTTGAAGCAGAATGCTCCTCTGAGCGATCAGCAAGAGGGAGAAAGACAGCAAGACATGCAACGCTCTTCATTGTCTTTCTCCCTTTTTTTCCCCTCTTTCTTTGTGTCAGGTTTTTCACTTTGTCACATCTCTTATCATAAACTAAAATAAACCCTTATCCTTAGTTTATCTCACCCTCTAAAATTCTCTCTCCAGACTTTCCAAGAGCCTGAAAATAGCTGAGAAATACAAATACGTCCATTGATCCATCCTTAAGCTATATCTGCTCATCTTTAAAGGTGGCAGGGGGTCTGGAGTGGATCCCAGCTGACTAAACAATCATGCTGCATATTATTATTATTATCAAAAATTCAAAGTATATAAAAAAAAATATTTATAACAGCAATATTCAGGGTGAGCTTCATTAATTTTCTGTCATCTCAGCTTGCTTTCAAGATAAGATGATGTTGAAATGACATTCTTGGCGACTCCAGTCTGTGTGTATGTGATGTGCAAAAAAAGTTATTTTAGCTAACAGATATATTTGTGCAGTTCGGGTGAAGTCTAAAATTAGATGCAGTACAAGAAAACATGCTTTTATAGGGTTTATTGATTTTTTTTTGCAGTTAATTCAGTTATCTGCCATTACTGCACACTTAGTGCTATTAGAAAAGCAACAGTCTGACTGCAGATGGGGCTACGAACATGGAGCACTTGCTCTAATAATCCTG
>JAJHUR010094449.1:7900-49029 GCA_027495735.1 Lutjanus campechanus | reverse complement strand
TTTGCTCCACCTCAACGAAAAAAACTCCTCTCTTGTATAAACTCTTCTTTCCACAGAATCCATCAGTAGATGTAGATTAAAAAAAATCAACAAAAATCGACAAAAATCGACAAAAACAACAAAGACCTGAAGAGCTACTAAGACTTGCTGCAACTTGTTGTTGCGCATGTTCTAGAAAGCTTGCCTGCGGCCTCGTGCCTACGACCGAATCACACCAGCGCTGATATTTACAAACACAGCACTCCCTCTCGTGTGATATTGCTTAATTAACTTAGACTGAGAATAAGGTCAAGAGTTAACTCACCCTATTCAAATTATTATTATTTCAATTATTATCCAAATTATTAAATATTCTTGCAGTATTATTGTTTAGTAAAGTTATGACTTTATCTTGTTTTATGTCCTTTACATAACAAATTATGACTTTAACTTATAAGTAACATTTTTCTTAAAATTACAACCATATATTCTTGTAATAATATTTTTTTTTGTAAAACAAATACATATATTTTTTTATATTTTTTGTAAATAAGTAAATATAAAATATAAACAACAAATACTTTCACATAACTTTACAATTTTTTTTATCATAATATATAAATATATCATAAATTCACTCTTGACCAAAAACAAAATTTGTGTATAAATAATGATATTATTATTAACAATAACAATACAAATTAAAAATGTAAAGAGATATAGTGGTATACTTTCTTTAACAATCCATTCTGAACATTGAGTTTGTTTGGTTGCTGTGTGTTTTCACTTACAAGTGATTCATTCTTATACTGTACTTTGATGAGCTTCTCCTCGTAGGTCAGATTCTCCCTGCAAGGAAGTCCAGTCTGGGAGCTGTTGAGGTTTGTCTTCAGGCAGAAGTACCAGTCTCCATCAAGCAGAACAGTGAAAGTCCAGACAGTGAGCAGACACACATATTTGATCAAAAACTTTACCATTGAGCTGCAGATATTGTTGCAAAAACGATTACAGCAGCAGATAAATATCAACTTTTGGTAGAAGGACTCGATTAAGATGAGAATCCAGGTGAGGATCAACAGAGGGACAAGAATGAACAAAAGAAAATTTAGATGAGGACCTGGTTTGCATATGCAAAGAAAGTCCAGATCAAATATGCGCTGAAGAACGAAGAAGCAGACTATGAGCAGGAACAAACCCACAGCTTTTGACAGGAGTGCCAAAAATTTGGGAGGAACATCACCAGGGTGGACCATGATGGGTGAAAGAACTGAGAAATATCGAGTTTAAAAAAATCTGGTTCTCTACGGGAAGAGGTTGCGTCGCAGTTCAGTTATCTTGTGTTGCTTTACTGAACCAATCTTGATAGATATGTTTGTTTATAAATGCAACAGAAGAAGAGACATTGGTGTGGGAAATGCTCTGCCCCCCACCAATCGAACCAAAATGTATCAGCCACAAGAGCAAACAGGAAATCTGCAGCATTTACCGTGTCTGAACAGCAGTATCAGTATGTTACCACAACGTGCCAGCCCCTGCTTTCACATGGTTCACACGGTACAGTTCACCTCCATCACTTCATTTTCACTGTTTCGATTCAATTAGAATCTCATCTCCTTCCTTATATCACAAAGTATTAGAAATATTGCTTCATTGTTTTTTAGGAGAACTTTAGGGAAACATGAAACGTAATATTTTCTTCAGTAATTTTCAGCACAATCTCAATCAGATCTCCAATAATCATGCCCACTTGAATCTGCCAACCAGAGACAGAGTCCTGTTCTCCTGACCTTCTTGGGGCCCTAAGCAAAATTCTGCTAAGGGGCCCTCTGCATTGACCAAAGAGTCATGTAAACCATTTACCACCCAGTCACAGCTGTGACCCCAGTGACAGCCCAGTGCTTCACTACAATCCTCCCTCCTTTAAAACAGTTTGCTCCATCTGTCTTTTAAAGAATAAGTATAAATAAGACATTTTAGAATATTTAAAATGTAGAAAGTACTAAAACATAACACTGAGATTTGGGTCTAACACCTGGTAATTGGACAGTTAATTGATTTTAAATGAACGCATGTTCACGTGTGACGTGGTTATCTTTTCTGAACGTGAAGAGGAAGAATCACAAGTTTACCTGATTACCATTCACCCTGTTCACTCTCTGGATGTTATTTTCTCTTTAGTTCTGCTTCACTTTGTGTAACTTCACTGTTTAAAATATTTCAGCACAAATTTTAATTCCAAATACACAACATACTACAACTACAAAACCCTTGTGCAAATCCTATCTGTGTGCACAAAAACTTTTTTACAGATTTGCAAACTTGTATGTGCATGAAAGTTGTTGTTTTTTTCGCACATGCACACAATAGGTGCCATACAACTGCAGGCTGTGAAATTATTTGTGAACATCCTTTTACAAGCTCAGAATCTTTATGACTGAACCTAAGGCTTTTATTTTGACAGGTGAGAACAGAGGGGGTGATTGTGTGAGGAGCTGTGATTGATTCAGTGTAAAGTGACAGACAGTTACCGTCTTGTTTGGATGACGGAGCCTCCGTGTACTATGGTGCACTTTCAGTATAGCATCCTGGCCCATTCCCAGATTTCTGTATATATGATAATATTTGTTAAAATACAATCATTTAAAATACATATATATCTTATGTCTTTATTCATGGAACAGCTGAAGATATGACATCAAGGGGGGAGAGAGAGTTGGGGAATGACCTGCAGCAAAGGGCCACAGGCAGAAGTCAAACCCACAGCTGCTGCAGAGGACTCACAACTGAGCTACCAGGCCACCAAAATATAATAATTGCAAAGTCACAGTACAATATTGCCATATTTTGCATCTGGCAACACTGAAATTATATAATACATCTTACCTCAGACATATGGCTCCGGGTCAGTCGGCTCTCTGGTGCCAGCTGTTGCAGCGGTGCTTCAGATTGTCCATCAGACATCCTGAAATAGGCTGTGAAGCTGCTGTGGTTCAGTTTGAGCTCTTGAACCAATCACTTAAAGTCCTCCTCTCTTCCTCTATGGTTGCTGTACCCGGGTAAGTAATTTTACCCAGATCATCATCACCTGATGTTGATTCCAGCTTTTCATTTTCCAAGAAGCTCATGAATGTTTATGAGAATGTGAGCTTAGTAAAGTGCTCACAATAATAATGCTGATGTTTAACAGGTATGATGTTTACCATGTTCATCTTAGTTTAGTGTGTTAGCATGCTAAAATTTGCTAATTACCGCGAAAGTAATTAGCTGGAGCCGATGGAAATGTCATTAGCTTTGCATGTAAAACCTGATGATGGCGCTATTTAAAAAAAATCAAAGTTAGGTGTTCACAGGGTCCGTCATTTCCACGCTTCCCATTCATTGTCTATGTAAGCTTACCGTGCGAGGCAGCTGGATTCACGAGATTCACATGAGCATTAATCTCACGAGGCTTCAAGTTTGTCCGTTTGTGTCCACACCAAAAGTGGTGCCGCCAATCAGCTGAGCCAAGCAGCTTTTAGGTGTGATGACAGTGAGATGCATCCATGGAAACAACAAGCCTGTTATGCACATTTTTTTTGGTTAAAAAATGACTATGTTATACGTCATTGATATGATTGGTTTAAGTTAGCATTAGTGCTAGACCTGACAGACAGATGGTTCATCCAATCACCTGCAAAGTGTTTTTTGAAAGTGCCTGCCCTTTTCCAAACAGTTTCTATGGACGACTTCCCAGATGGTTCTGTGTAACAAACCATGTGGTGTGTCAAGTTATATGTAAGCAGCCATGCAATGAATTCTGGTAGCACCTCGGAGCGTTTGGAGAGACGGGGCATCATGTTGGATGCTCCTCATTTGCATAAAGTTGAGGTCAAGGGTCCAAATGAGGGGCATCCGGTGCAACTTGCCACCTCTGCAGAAACCTCCCAAAAAACTGTTGCTGATCTAAAATGAAGCCGGATTCACAAACTGCATGGCTCATATTTTAACTGAGATGTTTACAAAGACCCATTTCTGTGAACTGGGTTAATAATGTAAGAGAGAGACACCAAGTTGTTCGAGTCTGAAATCAAAGGTGCAGACGGCTCACGAGTGAGCGTTTGTCTAATCGGGTGCAGCCAGTAGGAGGGTGTGGCCTGTTGCTGGTCAGGCATCCAGTGGATTCTCTCGATCACGCCGCATTTTGGGTGAAAACAAGCGCTGTTAAAGTCCCAGCGCTATATAGAGAAGACTAGTGTCATTCACATGCATGTTAATTTTAGCAATGTTATTAGTTTACCATAATGCCACAGTGGACAGACTACTGACACAGCAAAATGGTGTCTTAAAAAGTGACAGATGTCAGAATCACATCACCTGGCAGTTCAATAAGGTCCTTGTAAATGTCAGGATATACAGTATCACCTCAGACCACTCGGTGGAGTCGTTCTTCTACTTTGATGGAGGCAGACACACACCAACCTCTATTTATTTCATTTTTTCTACATAATGATGCCAATCGTTGATTAGCAAAGACATAGCATTATTGTTGGCCTGACTACTCACAGGATTTGGGCTCCTAACAGCTCAACAGTGATGTGGTTTTCTTATTTCTTATTTTCTTTTATGCATCTAAACTGGCAAAGACCTCAGACCAGACCAGACCAGTCAAATTCGAGTGGGTGTTTTCACCCCAAAATGGGCAGAAGCATCACACAGGAGCAATGTACCCCGATGAACTGCTCTCATCTAAACTGGGAGTCAACGGGACCCATCCAAAAATGCCCCTGTGGACATGTACCATCACTGGACGCTCTTAAATGAACTGTTCATGAAGGCCTGGACCACATTTCATGGCAGTCCATGTTGTAGCTGTCTAGATAAATTACTTAAAACCCAAAGCCATTAGGAGAGAACATCTGGAAACCGTGGATGTTTTTACAAAATGTCAAAATTTCATGATTTTTCAGAAATATTTCAGTCTGGACCAAAGTAGCGGCCATCAGACACTCCAGGGAGCCTGAGTAGCTAACAAGAACGAACATGATCATATGTCTCTCCACACAAGCACCCCGTTGTCCCAGTCTAATTAATTCTCCTCCTGTCATTAGTCTCACCAGTTATATGTATAGAATTACAGTTAATATGTGTGAAAAATGTATTGGTGAGAAAAGGTTTGTTACATGTGTGAAGATGTTTAGCTGCATGTTCACGCTGTAACAGCTGGAGCAAAAATAAATGAGTGCGAGAGAATTTCTTCTGTAGAATTTGACAAACAGTTTTCTCTGTGACCCAAGTGTTGTGCTTCCATATCAAACTACAATAATAAAAACTATGATAAAACTATGAATGGTAGCCACAGAATAACTTAAACAGTAGTGGTAAAAGGACTTAGAGATCCTTTATTAAAGTAAAGCTATCAATACCACAATGGAATAAAACTGCATTCAGACGTTTATGTAAGTACTTTAAGTCAAATGTAGTAAAATATCAAAAATACAAGTACTCATGGATGTTTTCACATTGTCATATTACTGTTGCATTAGGACTAATGTGATATATTGTAAATATATCATTCTTCCACATACTGCTGGTGCTAAAGCCTTCAAGGAATAGTTCAACATTTTTGTGAATTACACCCATGTTTAACTTTTAGTCATGCCAAGCTTGCTGTCCAACCCCCTGCTCCACCCTCAGTCTTTATGCTAAGCTAGGCTAAACATGTCCTGACTCTATACCCTTTACTTAAAAGAATAGTTCAACATTTGGGAAAATACAGTTACTTACCTTCTCTGACAACTGAGATGTTTAGGCTGATATTGGTCTCATGCCTGCGTGTTCAGTACACAGCTGGAGTCAGGATGTGGTTAGCCTAGCTTAGCATACAGACTGGAAGTAGAAGGAAACCGCTAGCCTGGCTGCGTCAAAGTTCAAAAATATACGTAACAACATATCTAAAGATCACTGATAAACAAAAAGTGCTGGAACTATTTCTAGTTGAACAACTGCGTGCAGCTTCCGAAACTCGGGTTCATACTATCATGCCTGTATAAGGTAAGATTTGTGCTCTACGATAATATTTGGCACCCAACGCTTTGAAACCTGCTACTAGCTAGCAACAACTTGCTAGCTAGTGTTGGTTAACGTGTTTAGAGAATTATTCTGCCTCCATCTAAGCTCCGCCCACAAAAATAGTTATATGTTTACTGATAGAAAAGGGCTATATAGCTAGAGACACTGCACAGAAGTAGCCAGCTAGGCTAATAAGTAAACTTTTCTTCATTAAGAAGCTGTTCCAGATTGTGACGTAACTGCATCTACAATAAAATGTAATGTAATTTTTACATTTCTCTTTCTGTAAAGCTTAAACAATCTTGATACAACATCTTAATCAGTGGGCCTTCGAGGTAATTGTGTTTTTTTAAACTTCAGAGAGAGTAAAGCTAGCTGTTTCCCCCTGCTTTCAGTATTTAGCTAGGCTAACCACATCCGGATTCCAGCTCTGTTATGAACAAACAGACCTGAGATTAATATCAATCTGAACATCTCACCCTTAGAAAGAAAGCAAATAAGTAAACACAATTTTTCTCAAAGTTTGAACTACATCTTTAAGGCACAGACATGAAACCGATAGCGATCCTAAGCTACCTCTCAGAGAGAGAGAGAGCATAAAGGAGTATTTCCAAAAATGTTGAAACATTTCTATAAAAGGATGAAAATAAGGTGAAAGAAAACACAGACTCATCACTTGTCTTTACTTAAGATACAACAGATGAGGAAGGTTTGTTCATGTTCCCCCTTCAGGAGGTCCAAGGCATTACGAATCAAGCCATGATAAAGCAATCACTACAAATCAAGCACAGAGAAAGATTTAATGTACAGAGAAAGGTTTGCATCACTGAGTGCATATTAAAATAAAATTTTCTTTGAAGCCTACACATTTCTAATCACACTTGCCAGTTTCAACTCTAGCAGTGCATCTTATTTATATTTTGCATGTAACAACGTTAGTCTTGAAAGTAACTAGTTACTACAGCTGTGAGGTTAATGTAGTGGAGTAAAAAGGACAATAATTCTATGAAATGTAAAAGTATAAGGTCTCACAAAATGGAATTACTCACATAAAGTAAAGTACTTAAAAACTAGTATACTAAATGTACTTAGTTACTTTTTATCTCTTGGCTTAACTAACCCAAACCCGCATTACCCCTTCAGAACACAGCCATTTCAACCTCTTATTGTGTTAATCGTGCAGTTGTTAGTCTTGTCTGAGAGTAAAATATAGTCTTATTTTTAATTCTGCTCTATACTGATGTACAAACTGCTCTTCATGTCATTTGTGAAATGGTTCAGCTTTGAAGAAACATTGTCAGACCGACAGAGAGAGGCTTATCTCACATGACACTGTATGATTGTTTCTGGACATCAAGATGTGCGACGAGTCGATGCTACTTCACAGGAGATGGGAGCTTGTCTATTATTGCCAAAGACAACTAAAGTGCATGCTGCTTTACCTTCTAACTTAATGGCTTGTACAGTAATTCATAAAACATACATTAATATAACACTTAACCCTATAATATTTATAGGGTTTGCAGCACAATGTGTTAGCATTTTATTCTCTTGTATACAAAGTATACGATCATCACATTTTTCAAACAAAGTGCTATAAGTAACCAAAAAAAAAACAAAAAAAAACTTTCAATCATTCAATTCAGGGTCACATTCAACCACTGATGATATCACCTTTGACTTCTGTTTGCGTGCTGTGGGGCTACTGTATAAGGAAAAAAGACAAACTTTTAACTCATAGGTAAGTTTTCAACTTAAGCTCGTGTTCCGAATAAAAACTCAAGAAATTTGCTGCCTTTCCATAAATTTTCATAAGCTAATTGATAAAATTTTTAAGTTTGAAATTTGGCACTTCTTTAAGGTTCCCTCAAGCATACAATGTACTCACACCCAGTGAAGAAATAGCGTGGATAAAATCCAGAGTATCTACTGAATATATTGCATATTTCCGTGCTATATTTTGTGTATGTCGCAGTAAGCATAGGCATCCGGCACTCTGGAAACACATCTGAAACTTCACCGCTAAAGATACTTTTCTTGATTAGTAGGATCAGGGGTGTTACTGGGCTCTGTAATCAATCTTTAACAATTTTGAACTGTTTCTATTAAACCTTTCAGTTGTATTTTGCTCATGATCAAATACATCTTCTGTGTTAGCATCCCTGACGTGTACATGCTGGCGATGTGTGCCCATGCTAGCTGTATGCTATCATAAAATCATTATAGATAATATTTTATCAGACAGCAGTCCCAAATTTTACAAGTTGTTACTAACTGCTTTGTTAATGTTAATTGTGTTAATTCATCGTTTACTAGTGCATCATAAAGCAATAATAAACTATTTCTATGATGGAATTAAAAGGTTGTGAAATATCCCTTAGGCTTTATTATAGTCCTGAATGGACATGTACATGGTAGAGCTTGAGATCTGTTCGGGTTCAGGTGGGCCTTATTTCTCACATATTTCACTGGCTCATGTCGGGTTTGGGCTGTACATATATTTATTTATTTTTTATTTATTCTAATTTTACCTAGTTTAGTCATTGCCGATTCCATTTCCCTGCATGTATTGTTCCTGTCACTAAAAACTCCTAAAACGGGCTGTAATCAAGTTTGAGC
The DNA here is from genome assembly GCA_027495735.1 of Lutjanus campechanus. Classification (NCBI taxonomy): domain Eukaryota; kingdom Metazoa; phylum Chordata; class Actinopteri; order Lutjaniformes; family Lutjanidae; genus Lutjanus; species Lutjanus campechanus. Next base: position 40,383 of record JAJHUR010094449.1, on the reverse strand, counting down.
TGAAATGCTAATGAGGGTTGGGTCTGGGTCGGTTTCGGACAGAATTTTGTCAGCATCAGGCCTCGATGGGCTCAACTTTTCATGCATCATTAAAGCGCTAGTACACGCACAGTTGTGGACAGCATGTTTGTTCTAATGCCAGCCAGTCCTCAACAGAAAAATGGCCGTATAGGTCATTTGTATAAGCAGCTTCTTACGACCCATATTTAGGTTTAGTGTTACGTAGCGACCTCTAGTGGTGTAACAAGGGAGAAAGTCTGCATTAAACAACAGGACTTTCACCCAAGAGACAGGGGTTTGTGTCTCGCATGAAATCAAGTCCAAATAGTTAACTAAGGTCACTTACGTTATGTGACATAAGTAACGTAGACCTACTTAATTTAACCCAAACTACGACCTTTTCCTAAACCTAACCAACCAGTTTTGTTGCTTGAATCTAACCAAACTGCAATTGTTCCCCAATGTTACAATGTCAATATCACTTATGAACATACGTAAGGTCCGGTACACCTGTTGCAACTATATGTCTTTTTAGGAGTCATTGGCAACCAACCTATTCGGTTATTTAGGTATGAGGACATGTTGCAGATGCCTAAAATAAAACATTTAGCTGACAAGGACCTGTACTGCTGTGAGAGCAAACGCAGCTGTAGCTATGATGTTGTATAGGTTTCGAAATCTCTGTGTGTTGAGGGTGTGGGTAAGGATGAGACAACAAAGTACCAGACTTTGACACAAGTGACCGCTGTTTGATTCCCATTTCCTACCAACAGTCAATGTGTGTTTCTTTAAACCCAGGGCTCCCCAACCCTGATGAAATAGTTGTTGTCAACCCAAACCACAATATTTCCCCTCTAAGTTGTCCTTATGCCTCACCCTAACCAAAGCCTAACCACAGAGGTTGCAGATAAGGAAACATCAGATGAGTCAACAGTTTCGAAACAAAGGCAAGATCAGAAAACACTACGATGTGTTGTTTTTGAAATCAGTGATTTTCACAACCTTGCAACCCAAATTTTGTCCTTATTACTGACCTATGAAGCATGAATAAATTATTTATCAACATTAATAAAATTGTTAGTCACAGCATCTTTTTTTCCCCCTAAACTGAATCTAGATTAACAAGCACCCCATATGTGAGAGTGGTACTGGAAAAAGACCAAGAACTCGACTGGGCTCTGTGTTTGACAGTCACACAAAACCTCACTGCAGTGATGCCAAGTCCAATTCCAAACTCCAAAATACCATTTCAAGTCAAAATCTGGGGACTAAGCAGAAGTGCATCAGGCAGAGTACAAATAGTAAAGTCACTACAATACTGTAGGAAACTGATTAACATTGGATTGAATGTGTCATATGTAAAGTGTTTTTGATCAAATTTAAAATTGTGATCACTGAAATTCATCAAACCACATTTGTTGGATTGATCTCAATCTGCAGAACTCAGCGGCAGAAACTTTTTTCAATGCGATGTTATATACCTCAGAAGTTTGTAGGAGTCTCTTCACCTTTGGCACAGGTGTTAGAGGGAATTATGGACATCTGAAAGCAGGTACACTCAGGACTTGTATGAACAATTTGGATCTTTAACAAGGCAAAGAAACACAGAAACAAAACTTCAAGCTTCTGCCAGATTCATTTGCATGCCAATACCAAATTGTTTGGAATGTCAAAATGCTGATAATCCTTAATAAAAGCATCCAAAAGATGCTTTCTTTCACATGCGATGATGGCAGGGTCAACTTCATAGAATTTTGCTGTCAAAAGTTGTCTTGGTGAACTTGTTTTCATATTGTTAGAGGCCAAACATTTAGACTGTTGGCACTAAAGGAATTATTGTTAATATGCACACACAGGTAAACTAGGCCCTCATACTTCCACTGGGAAAAAAATTATAAATACTGGAGATATGCAAACTTCCCTTGTGTCTTTTGTGTGTCATGCAGTAGCATGACAAATATTGTTTGGAGTGTCAAAATTCAGTTGATAAGGCAACCCAAAGATATTTTGTTTTACATGCAGTTAAGATTCAGTCAGGTTTGAGGTGAGGAGAAGCAGCCAAAAATCTGTTCTGGACAAAAGTCAAAATACCTGCCAAATTGAAAGTGACTGTGCCAATTAATTGAGGTTGCCTTGACCCAAGCAACTTGATAGGTAAAAAGAAGCTTGCTGATACACAAAAAAACTCCAAGAATTAGGTCAAAACTGAGGGCTCGTTATGCTTTAAACAAAGTACTGGAATCCCCTTTCTGATGCTGGGATTGTGAGGGATTCATTGCATCCAGATAACAGATACATGCAAAAGACACAAAACTCTTAAAAAGAGATCGGAGAGACAGTGGAATGATTCAAAGAGCATGCTATGATGGCAGGCTTGTGGCCCACCTTCAAGTGTGGCCATTTGTTAAAGACCCAAACTATCTACTATTCTACTTCATTTGAAACATACTGAGGCCTTCAGACGGATGAAAGCGCCAATAAGTTTTACAATGGATTCCAATAAAATATAAAGAAAGTGGCCAGAAAACTTAAAACCTGGGTCAGATTAGTGGACAACCGGCATGTCTCTGACTTCTTTGGCCTCCTGTGAAGCTGACTGTATCAGGACTCAAGGAAGCATAGCATGCTGAAATGGTGCTAAAAGTGAAGTGGCAGCAGGGCGCATTGAGAGAACATTGAAAATAGAGTTTTATTTTAAAAAAAGGTGAGGTGATGAGTGATGGGTTGACAGGTTCTCAAGAGATGAATTCATTACTGGCCACTATTTGTCTTCTAAGAACGAGGCTATCATAAGCCTTTTTGGCCATTCCAGTGTTAACATTGTCTTCACTCTGGCATCATACAAGCTCCAGTGGCTTTCCAGCAGAACATACAGTATTTACATGTATTACATATTATGACAAGACAACAAAAAATAAGTTAATGAGTATATTAATCATAATCTGTTGAAGAATAACCTTAGTTGTGATGTGAAGGTTAAGGTTAGGGTTATGTTAAACTTAACAGAGGGTGTGTTTGATTGTGAGGAAAATATACAACTAATTGTACATTGGTTTGGAGAGGTGCTGCATATGTACACTTCTTCATCACTTCATAAAGGCTTTTATCTTTATCTTCCTAGGCATCATCTTTATACAGAAGGCCGGACAGCACATGGGTTGAGATGTTGTTGGGGTTTTTTGGTTGTTTTCTTGAAATCACAAGAACATTATCTCAAAATGAACAAGGTTTGTTTTTTCATGATCACAAATGACTTCTCATGATAATTCGACAAAACGGGCAAAATTCCTATGTGGTAGAACAGCCATAATAAGCACCTCCAAATATGAAGGTGGCACTGTACCAAAAAAATGGTGGAATGCTGACTCCGAGTCAGGAGTGATTAGCTGCCAACAAGAAACCTGAGTTAAGTATCTTGGGGTCTTGTTTACAAGTGAGGGTAAGATGCAATGTGTTGTCCTGGTGGTCTTAACATATGCACTGTAACTGAGGTCCAAGGGTCTAATCCCCAAGTGGCCAAGTCCTCTTGCCAACAATGTAGCAATTCATGCATGTGGTAAATTGGAAGGCAGGATCGACGGGCAGATTGGTGCTGTGTCAGCAGTTATGTGCATGCTTTACCACGCTGAAAGCCAAGCAGTGGATTTACCAGTCGATCTCCATTCCAGCCTTCACCTTCTGTCATGGTGGTCATTGCTCACTTTGGTTTGAGAGAGAGAGAGTAACTGCCACAAATCGAGGAATTCAAGTACCTTGGGGTACTTGTTCACATGTGAGGATAAGATGGAACATGAGATTGAAAGACAAACTGGTGTGCCAGACTTGTAATACTCGAGTCAAAGCTCTTAATTTCTACTTAAGATCTACTTTGCAACCCTAAATGATTGGTAAGAGGGTGCAGACCTATGCCAAGGCCAAATGGCCTATCTTGCAGTGTTAGCCAAAGTGAAAAATAATTTGTGTATCTGCCCTGTGATTTGGATCCACTCCAAAGTTGAATGGCCCTTCCTTGGCTTGTGCTAGACCTTTTCACCAAGTTTTGTGAAAATCTGGCCAGTAATTTTCTATAATCCTGCTGACAAACAGATGAACGAATGTCATGAAAACATAACCTCCTGGGCAGAGGTAATGAGATCGAGGACACAAGCAACGTAAATGAATTTTCTTCACAGGGTGTCAGATCTCACGGGGATCTGATCGGGATCCCTCCAGGGCTGCTCTCTTTAGAGAGTCTCCTGGAATGTCCAACTGGGAGGAAAACCCAGGGCAGACACAGAACATGCTGACAGGGATACATATCCCAACAAACTGAAGACTATCTTGCAAATGTTGCTGACAGGAAGTACATGTGGGCAACCCTGCTTAGCCTGCTGCCACTGTGACTGGGAACAGGAAAATAGATAGATCAGCTAACACAAGGTCACTGTACTGTAAACCAACTCTTTCATGCTTCTTCTTTGTCTTTTGGCTGCCCCCATTAGGGGTTGCCACAATGGATCTTCTGCTCACTGGCAGACCGGGCCCACCCAACCCGCCATGGATCTGCACATTTGATTTGGCATAGACTTTTTATGCCAGGTACCCTTTCTGACACAACCCTCCCTATTTATGTGGTCTTGAGAATGGGAATTTCGGAATGCCCTGGTTTGTGGATGCCCAGTGGCTACGAAGCTTGCCCAAGGACACTTCAACATGAGGCCATGCAGAGGTGGGGCTCAAACCACCAACCCTGCGAATCAATAGATGAACTGGTCTGTGCAACAAATTATCACGTCTGATGAAAGTCTGAGTAACTGCAACTTTTAATACCAGCATATGCTATGAATGTTTTAAATCACTCATGATTATCCTTTTAGAATCTGGATCATGAGAACACAGTTTAGTTCAGATCACAAAATAATGATTCTGTATCACGACAGCAATTTTATAAATAGATAAAAAATAATAATAATTCTGTGATCACGAGGAAACAAACTATAAAAATAATTACTCCCATGGCATTCCAACCTTCTATATCTTCACTTCACTCCTGGCAGCAAATAATAGGGCATCGGTTTAGATGAGTGGTGCCTTCTTTGGTTACAAACAATAGGGTAAAAAGATAGTCATCTTCCTATTATGTTATGCTCCCTGCAATATGTTGACCATTATGGCATCTCAAATAGGTCCTTCCTAACATTAATAATTTTTAAAAAGTGTCTGCATTTTTAGTCATTTATTTCCCTTTTTAAAAACTTTCTAAAGGACTGACTCATCATTTACCTTTCTTCAGAAAATAGGTCGTCCTTACGCCTAGAAAATTGCATACCAGAAGAAGAAGGTGGTGGTCAAAGTCAAGTGAGTTGTCTGGCTCAGACAAATGGTCCTGTTTCACACCCTTTATAAGGGCATTTAAAGGGAGATTTAAGGAGTGTAAAGAATGGTGGTGCTGTGCTATGGATGCTCCTGTGATGTCATTTTAATGAGAAAGGGGAAATTAATCTAGAGAAATTTTTAAAACTTTTGGGGCTGCTATGACCTCTAGTAGAGATCATATATGTAGGTGATAATGCAGCTGTCCTAGTACAGGAAAATAATGGACAGCAGGCAGGTGGAGGCAAAAGAATGTCCACCAAGTTTATTATTTTCTTTAATGTGACACATCGGTGTCTGGTATTGTGCTTATACCATGGCCACTTATAAAAGTAACATGTGTGAAGCAATGCCAGCAGCTTTGTAAGGCTGTACACAGTGATGCTTTAAGCTAAATGCTAATGTCAGCATGCTAACATGCTAGCAATGACAGTACGTGTTGTTAACGTGTTGCAGGTATAGCTTAAAGTTTACCCAGATTGCCATCTGTTTAGCATGTTAGCATGCTAACATTTGCTAATTAGCATTAAGCAAAAATGACATCAAAGGCTGGTGGGAATGTCAGTAGTTTTTCAGGTAGACTATTTGGTCATAAAAGTGTTACACAAATTGAAATGTTGACCTGAGGATCATCAAAGTTATGACAATTAATCCTGTGGAACATGAATATGTGGACTAAACTTTGGGCTACACTGTGGGCCAATCTATAGAGCTTTTCACACTGCACTTAGCCCCAAGCTAAGGGAGTTGTTAGTTCTTGGCTAAGAAACCTTTCACACGGGCACAATCCTGGAACATTCCAAAGTGGGCTAACCCTGACTTTAGCATAGGGCTTGGTGGCCCTGCTCCAGAGCGAGGCTAACCCTGAGTCTGTGGGGTTATTCCCTGAAAATCGACTAAACCCAGGGCTAAAAGTGTGAAACGGGGCTAAAAGAAAGGAGTAGTCACAGAACATTTGAAAACGTTCACATCAGCTGGTGTACCAACAGACATGTAACCCAGTGCTAGAAGAAGTGCAACGTGAATCACATAGCATGTGTTTGAGAAGCTAACCAATTCATTAGCCTAATGTTAAAATGTTGAATGTTGATCGTCAGTACACTATAACCAAGACTATATAAGTATTGCAAAGGTATTTTTGGTAACATAAGAGTACTCTAACAAGTTACCTTTCTCTGCTAGTAATGCTCTAACATAACAAGTTACTTTTTAATGACAGTAATCTTGTAATGTAGCAAGTTACTTTTAAAAGTAAGGTTAACCAAACAGCTGGTGCCACAATGAAAGGTCATTAGGACCATGAATGTCTGTACCAGATTTGATGATAATCCATTCAATAGTCACAACATTTCAGTCTGGACAAAAATGGAGGACCAACATGCCAACACAGAACCGTGCAGTTAGCATAGCTAACAAGTTGATCCAACTGTCATCAGTTGTGGGGTTACCTTACAGCTGAGTTTACTGCTAAATTATTGTTGCTATGCTTGCTTCAAGTTTCATACACAAACAAATAAAAAATCCCCAAATGTGAGAATATGTTTTGGAAGAATGCTGGTTATTTCTCCATTAGAGCTCCACACAAAGGAGCTCTAAAGCTGTACTGGAGGCTCATGGTGGACCATCACCTTACTAAATAAACTGCTGGCTGGAACTATGGTTGAGGTGTCCTGGTTTTAATGGTGCCAGTCATGCAGAAATCAACACTGTCCTTGGCCATGGTATAATCCACAATATTCTGTTCATGTCTACATTTTAAACTAGAGATTAGTTTGCTCGAACATGACTGAACCTTCTCTGAAAACTGATCTTGCACGGTCACAGGGAACACTATTTTTCAAAAGGTTTTCGTCAGCTAATGTTAGTGATGGTTAAAACATATGACAGCATATTTTTGTTAATTCTAACACAGTTATTTTCTTTCTACTCCTTCTCCCTATATGTCAGCTGAAGCCAGTAATAAACTGCACAGTAGTCTGTTAAACATTTTCAAGCATTAGCATTTTGTTTGGCATTATGCTAGCGATCTACAAAAGTAAGCCTAGATTTCACTTACAGCTTCAGAAGTTAATCATTTCTGTTAAAAATTTATTGCAGCATTTAAGAGAAAATTTTAAATTAGTAACATATATATACAGTCAAAGATTTGAAACAAAAAAGACAAAAGCTAAGACATAAGTTTGACCATAACAAAGGATAAATTGTCAGCCATTACGTGACTGAGCATGTTCATTTCACTAACAGGCTTTGCTTTGTTGTTTCTGCAGAGATTTGTTGTTGATGTTCCTAAGGTAATACTAGTTAATAGATGCATCCATCAGCATTAGAGTGATGGGATCTTCGATATTTGATCCTGAACTATTCCTTTTCATTCTAACGTAGACACAACCTGTCTGTGTAGATTTAATAAAGTGCCTTCAGAGTTGTGCAGATTTAGTAACCCAACTCAGCTTGTGTACATATTTAGAAGGTTCATATTTACAGAAAGAACAGAGATGAAAGGTTTGAGATGTCCTAAGGGTACTTGAATCTTTTCTTCAAAGGATAGCATTTGCATGTTGACTGTTTTTAGGTTTTAGGTTACATCACTGCTACCAGTGTGAGAAAGCTTCCCCAAGTTCATCACTCTTACTACACCCTTCCATGTCTGACATACAGAAGATGGACATAATCAGAAACATATGTAATCATTGTGATAAAGCTTAAATTCAAGCTAAGCCAACAAGGTGATGATTCAACTTGATGGTCACTTCTGAGGCTATAGTTTGTTGTGCTGTTGCATTGGACTCCATAGGGCCCAATCACATCAGCCTTTACAACAGCAATTTTTTTGGACCAAAATCAATCAGAACTTGCAGGAAGTTCAACTTGCATGAATTCTGACCCATAAGTTTGCACTGTTGAGCTATAGTAAACCATCTTGACAGCGCCAACTGCCCTTGGAACCCCTAGAAAACTAATTTATGATCTTTGGGTCTGTTATGGATCCAGTCCAAAATTTTTGACCCTCTACTAAAAGGTGTTCATGTTATTTAGTGCCCCCTCTTCATGTATATTGGTGGCACAAAATATTAATAACATTAATATTATCACACCTCTAAACTATGGCCTTACAAATGACTATAAAGTTGTATCAACACATCTCTTGAATATTAGAATCTTTACAAACGCACTATTTCTCACAGACCTATTGTAGCTGATTACATGATGTGTTCATGATTTTATGTCCATGCCCTGTATTTATTTGTGTATTGTTGAGTTTAACTTACTGCATTCTTGGAAGTTGTTTTGCTTTGTAGAAACTACATTTTGTTTGCTTCGTTTCTATCTCCTCGATACAGAGGGTTGTGTTTTTCTGTTAAGTGTAATTGAGTTGTGTCCATTCCTTGTTGTCTAGACCCTTGTCTTCATTCCTTTCTGGCTCCTTCATCCTCTACTCCTTTCCATCCACCTTCTGTAATTAGATGACATCTGACTCCACCACGCACTGCTCGGTGTACTCCTTCACCAGCTCCACGCTCAGGGTGTTGTGGCAGAATTCGGCCATGGGCTTCCAGAGTGGTGGATCCAGGAACATCTGGCACATCACGTGACCCTTGAGGGTGGCGGTGTGGCGCTGCAGGTGGCACAAGAACTGTTGCCGAGCCAGGTCCAGGTCTTTACCGAACATGTCAATGTTCAGGTAGTACCTGGTTTTAAAAAAAGGTGTACCAGTTGACTGAGTGGAAAGGATTGCTCGTTACACTTCCTTATGGACAGTACTGACTTAACTTGCAACATCTGCTTGTTATTAAAGAAAGGACTTACCAGTCATCTCCAATGGGCACCCTGAAGGGGAAGGTACAGAGGCTGGCCACAGTAGGGTTGGACAGATCATCTACCATCCAGTCAATGTCCTTCTTCAGCAGGATCGCCATGTTGCTGGGCAAAGGCTTGAATGGCTGCCAGTCTTGAATGATTGTGGAATTAGGAAGGACGCTCTGCATCAGGTCAGTGGTCAGATACAGCCGGTGAATAGCTGTGTGGTCGAGACGCACCGGAGCAGGGTTGGTCAAAGAGGACTGGATGTCTACACCCAGGCCATGCTCAGACAGCCGGAGCTTGAGGTCTTCAGCTCTGAAGCGCACCAGCAGAATACCCTGTCGAGAAGAAAGCCAATGTGTGAGCCAAGAAAGAATTACAGCACTAAACACACTAGCTGAATGCATGACTTACTGCATTTTTCATGAAGCAATAACAACAACAGCATTAATTGTAAGCACACCCCAAAACAAAGAAAGAACCTTTAGCCCACTCTTGGGGCTGGTACCTGCTTGGTTATGATGCGATACTTCTGGAAATCCTTGGGTCCAAGCCGATCATCACGAGTCAAGCGGGTTACTTTGACATCAGGGTACTTGGATTTGACTAGCTCAGAGCAAAAGCGCAGCAGAACTCCTGCCACACCCTTGCCCCTTTCCTGAGGGGCGACACGGAGACCTTCCACCAGCATAGTCTCTCCATCGTCAATCACACACACTGACTCCAGAGCAATCTGCCGAGCAACACAGAGGAAGAAGGACAAATTAAAAAAAAACAATTATTACTTTGAAATGATTGTTTTTAGAACTGTACACCAGTTCTGCTGAAGCAACAGTCTAAGCAACACACCAGCAGAACCCTACAGTCTGCAAAACATAAATGGATGATGTGGTTCTGCTGGTGTCTTCAGGCAGGGATGTCGAGAGCACTGTGGGGCAGTTTGCAACCCAGAATGAAGCAGCATTGATGAGAGTCACCACGTCCTACTCTGAGGCCATGGTCAGCCAGAAAACAGTGGATTGCTCTCGAGGTTGAGAATGAGTCACACCACCAAGTGACTGTAAGTATCTTGTTAACAAGTGAGAATAAAACAGAATGCAAGAGCAATATTGAAGAGTACCTTCCAACCCTTTCATCAAGACCTTTGGGTGATGACCTAAAGAACGGGATTGTGGGTTCAAGTGGCCAAAATTAGTTTTTACCCATAAAGACTGGGTGAGGAGCTCAGACATAGAGAAGAAGCTTGGAGTAAAACTGCAGCTCCTTTGTGTAAAAAAAAAAGAGCTTCTTGAGATGCTTCAGGCATCTGATAAAGTTGCCTCCCAGATACCTTCCTTTAGACTTATTCCAGGCATGTCTGAATGGAAGGAGAACCCAGTGAGCTGGAAATATTACATATCCTGTCTGCCCTGAGGATACCTTGGGATACCCCAAGAGGCATTGGAGGACATGGTTGAGGAATCACCTACAGCCTTCCAAAAAAAACTTACGAGTAACAGATTACGTGTACAACACTTTGAGTCCTTTTGATCAAACATAAACACTGAGCGTTTATTAAAAACTCTATTAAATACTTGTTGTTAATATCAGATTGATTTCTCCGCCCTCAGTAGAGAGACTGGTGCGGGATGTGATAGCATCACTCTGGGAACCCATTGCTATCATTTGGCAGCAACAGAAAATGTTTTGGGGCTAGATGAGTGAATGGAGTTGGAGGCTAATCTCTGTATACAAATACCCACATATAAATTCAGAAAAAAAACAAAACAAATAAAACCATTTGCCTCTGGGTTCCAAGATTGCATTTTGGCCTATTTTTTGCCTCTTTTGCTCTCCACATGGATTGTTGACCTGCATACATGTTCAAATGTGATTGATCAATTCTATTTGGACTATAAATTGAAATTTTTTTAGATTTTTTGATGGGTCCTATGAAGGTCTGTTTGCCATAAGAAGTCATTGTTCCATCGACTGAATATGCTGAAAAAGGCATACCCTTTATAAACAGCTGAACTTGAACTTACCACTTTTCCCTGTTTGCGGGCCAATATGACTGTGCGGTTGGCCTCCTGCAGCCAGCTGGTGTATCTGGTTGGCAGGTAGTCAAGGCCTCCATAGATGTCTTGGCTCATAGCCATGATATCATCGAAGTCCTCCTCAGTGGCCACAGTGAACTGAAGGTCTGCCTGGGACAGGGCCTCTGGAAGCTGGGGCATAGTCAGGCTGGTATCAATCTTCATCTTGAAACAACTGATGAGATACAAAGTGGAGGAGAGATTATTGTAGCTTGTGTTTATTAAGTGTCTTAGACCAGGATGTCAGTCTCAACCAGTCCAAAATGACTAGTCAAAAGTGACACCCGACTGGTCCTTCTTTAAACCATTTTCATAAACCAGGATTGAGGAGAGCCCAAGAGATGTGAAGTTCCTGAAAGGTGGAAAATTCTTGGTGGTGCAGGAATAGATACAATACAAAGTGCATCATTATCACAATATCGTAATTGGATGTATTACCCAAGCCATATGTGTTCATATGGTTTGAATGAAACATACTGTAAGCAATCAATGAAAGCAGAGAAACAGCAGTGGTATAGCATTACCAGGACTTTTATTTGAGGCAAAGAATGTCCCCATTCAGCATATGGGGACTTCTGAAAGTGTAACTTAACCCTGACTGGTTATCCTGCTTATGCTGCCATCATGCAAGCTCTGTCAATACCTTTTAAAGGACAGCACTTCACAAAGCAAGACTGTGAAACTGTAATGCCAGGAGGAGATGACAGCTGTCTTACAACAGCCCTCAGTCCTGCATCCATCAGTTCTGAGCAACGATGGAGCAGCATGGTGATTCCAGGGCCATGACAAGCCATGACATCCTACAATAGACTCTGTAGACTTAAAAGGGTATTAAAGGCCAATCTCCGCATCCATGCCATGCCAACGCCACAACTTTGGCAGCCACAACGAACTCATCACAGAAGCCTACACTAACAGCTCTGTTTTAGAGGCTGAACTCTAGAAGGCGAAGAACACTAAGGCCTTGTTCAGGCTGCCAGTCTAAATCCCTTTTTTTGGCAAATCCAGATTGTATCCAGATTGAATTTAGCAAGTTTGGATAGCAAAAAAATCACAAACATGCAGTTTTTGCATATCGACTCCAAGCCACATTGGGAGGTGGTTTAAACCGCAATTTCAGTTGGATTTCTACAGATGCGTCTCAGTCCGACTCAGATGCTCCGGCCACTCAAACAGGATTTCAAAGCTTCTTTTGCAATGTGACACAACAGCAGCATTAAATCCGGAGTGACAGTGCATCAGAGCAGTTCAGCAGAATCTATGCTGCTACTAGCAGAGTAGTTTGGGGGACAACACTGAGAACAACTTCTATAGACTGACTTGATTGCATGATTGTTAGGAGGGCTTCACCGGCGCACATAGTTACTGACGCCTACATTGTTACCATAGCAACCCATGCAGATAGATTGGTGATGCATGGACACATAAATCTGTCTTAAAGATCTGATTTGAGAGACAAATCTGATTTGCCTTCAGTCTGACCAAACCTTAAGTGGGACCAAACCTTGGGAGCAGACAAAGTTTTGGAGACTTTTTTCACAAATTACAAAACACAGTCCAGAGGCATCCACTACAGAAGCCGGAGCTTTAACCTATCAAGTCACAAAGCATTGCTAATTGTATTTAGACCATCCAAGGTGTTGGTTAAAAGATTTTGAAAAAGACAGAGGATTGAAAGGGATGAGACTGTTCCAGGAACGAATAACCAGCAGGACAGGACAAAACATAATCATAAACTCAACTGCTGACAAGCACACTTTGAATCAGCAGAAACACAATCACGATTCCAAAAAACTGAGCAAAGGGGAACCAAACAGAGAACCAGCTTGAGAGATGAGTAAGTCGAGAGGGATGTGCAGGGGAAGGTGGGTGAATGGACCAGATGGAGAAAACACAACAAAGAGAACCATAGTTGACACACATTGAAGAGAATAGGAGGCAGAAACAGACAGAGAGATTGGACAAAGAGCGGATGAATGCCAGCAGACAAAGGAAGTGAAAAACTGGCAGCTATCTTGATATCCTGTAAATCCATACTTGCATCCCCCTAATCCGTGCACTAATGCCCTCTGATGCCTTCTCCACATTACAACGCTGCTATGTGTCCACAACTTGGCTACAGAATTCACAGAATTAAATCAACAAGAAAACAGAGAAAGCTGAAACAAAAATTCACCACATTCTATGTGGCTGTCCAATCAGCGTTAATGGTGTAACTAGTCAACTGAAGCAACAAATTCCTCAGTGCCGCTGTATTTACTGAGAAAACTGAGTTCTCCTGCTGCAAAATCTGTGGTTCTTCTGGCTTCCAATGATGTCATTGGTGTTAAGAAAGAACTAAAGGCTATTTCAGTCTGGATTTCTAGTCTCCTGCTCTAGGTGCTAGATAAGTATTTTTGCCATCTAATGGTATGTTTTGACCAACAAACTAACAGTTATAGACTAGGGTGGTGATGACATGGCCCCATGAACGTGGGCATCAGAAGCTCACAGCCAGCACATCCTGGTACATGTAGGCATTGCCAGCAAAGCTGAACATGCAGAAGAAGTCATCTTTCCAGATGAATATAGTATGCACTGAAGAGTTTATTGCTTCAATTGACTCGATTTGCAACACTCAACACACACTGGACATCCACATAAAATATGGGGGTGCCTGTGGCTCAGTGGGTAGAGTGGGTCGTTCACTATTTGGAACATCAGTGGCTTGATCCCCGGTTCACTTATGTCTACATGTCAAAGCATTACTGGGCAAGATACTGAACCCCAAACTGCTCCCAAAGGCCATGGCTTCTGAGTGGGAATGAGGTAGGGTTAGGAGCAGAGGCACCTTGTGTGGTAGCCTCTGCCATTAGTGTACGAATGTATGTGAATGGGTGAATGTGACACGTAGTGTAAAAGTGCTTTGAGTTGTTCGAAGAATATTCTCTTTAAAAGCCAACTATAGAGGCATTTCCACCAGAAGTACCCAGAATTTTTAATCCCAGGAACTACTTTTCAAGGACCTGAAATGTTCCTCAAGTCTGTTGTTGTCTGCACTTCCACTACAGTCTTAAGACCTGAAAAGATTCAGCAAATTAGTCCACTGATGCATGAAAAAGCAATGGCTGTTTTTACATGTCATTTCTGCGTGCTATACAATAGCGACTGTCATGGGTACAGATTTTAAAAATAGTGGCTGAAATAAAATGCTCTTAGTTTGCAACCAATCAAAAATGTTCCATTCTGCTAGCCCCATCCCGAGTTCCTGTACTTTCCGGAGGCTCAAAAGGGACTTTTTGAGAGATAAAACAATCTCCTTGGAGCTTACTTCAGACCCTGGTCCCTGCAGTGGAAATGAGAGTTCCTCTAAAAGTTTGTAGTCCCTGGGGAAAATTCCCACAGTGGAAATACGACTTATGTTGCCCATAATATTGTTACTTGATCCTGATAAGATACATTAGGATAAACAACTTGTGTATTGGGTACTCGGATGGGGTGAGGGTCATTGGAGTAGATACACAAAATTCTACAAGGGTTCTGGCAGTGACCACTTGTAGAAGTGTTGTGAGTCTTTTTGGGTGCCAACAGAACTAACATTGAATACTGAATAATAGACTTTTTTCACAGCAGCCATTTTGGACATGAAATAGTGTAAACACAGGTGTTTCCAATGATACTAATTAAGGTCCTGTTCCATTTTGTGTGGCAGACTCTTTTTCACATGCACAATAGCAGCAACCTGACTCTGTTTGACCCTAAATTGAACAGAACCTTAATTAGTATCACTGGTATCAAAATGACTGTTAAAAAGGCCTTTATTGAACAAAGTCACCAACATCGCAACCTGTTCTCAGCCCAACTCATCAAATATTTTGTTTTGTTTCATTTCGTCACCCCTTCAGTGTCTCATACAGGTGCACAAGGTTCCCTTTAGCTGCTGTATAGGATGCTGCCAGAAAGCCTTAGTAATATATGGTTTATGCTGTGAAACGGTCACAATATGGGTAGATTTAGGCAGAAAAACTACTTGGGAAGGTTTAGGATTTGACTTTGTTTGGGGTTAAAATAAGTTATGTGTTATACGTTACACATTTTGGCTTAACACGGAACATGAACCTTGGTCTCCTTGGAGAAAGTCCTGTTTGTTTGAGCCATCCATCCACCACACCTCCTCCTGATACGGACACCGTGCGCATCTGTATGAGCCGCCAAAAGGCGGTGATGACACGTTGGTATTTAACGAGTTAGGAATGAGAACGGGCTCAGAGCATACAGGTGTTGGGGCTCCGCACTCAAGAAAACAAAAACAAGATGCTCGCTCTGAAGATTTTTGCTTTTAATTAAGTTGGGACACAGTGCATTAACACACGATGTGTACAGTGCGATCAAATAAAATAAAACAAGCTTGTGTAAAAAGAAAACATGCAACATAACATAAGAAGCCATACAAAAGAGAAGTGATACATTATGATAAGATACAACAAAATATGATAACATACAATAACATATACAGTAGGTAGGGCTGGGTGTGAAATCTGAAATTGAATATTGACCAAACTTTGTTGATGCTAAACAGGGGCTTCTAAGATGGCAGTGGCAAGGAAAGAGCACCGTCCAACTATCCATCCACTGATCTAGCCCTCCTCTCCAAAGCATTGAGTTGTTTGGCATCACAGCCACTAAGCTGAATGGTCGTACACCCATCCATCCATGAAAGAATGCTGAGGACTCAAGGCACTCAACAGCAGTCACTGAAGAGTGTAAGACAAAGCACACCAGTCTGAGCAGGCTATTGCCTGAGCTGACAACAATAAAGCTTTCAATTCAATGCAACAAACATCCATTCTTGAATGCCTTGCACTCCAGAGGGTAGGGCTGTCACAATAACTGGAATTTTAAAATTCTGCGTTAATGATAAGCCATGTGATGGCAAGCAATTGCAATGTTCATGTTTTTCGTTTCCTAATGAGTTTTGTCCCTTTCTGTTCTTCACTTTAATGTGTGTTGAATAAATCAATGCTTAAAAAAATTCAACAATACAAGGTCCAGGAACACTTCAAGCTCAATGATGGATTGACACCAGCTGTTTGTGATCTGACTTCAGTGTTTGACGCTGCAGGTTTTCCCATGTTTTAGGTTGTTTTACTGTTAATTTCATTGGTTAATTTATTGAACCATACGTTGGCATGTTAATAATGTGGCTAACACCACAGGGTGGGGCTTTCTTGCACTAAAGTTGTAATAGTGCGGGACAGTCAGGAGAAACTGTGTGAACATTTAGTCTCCTTTGAAGCCAGCTAAATAATGAGAGTCATAGGCTGGATGCAGGTAACTGTTTTTTCATGTTGCTTTTTGTGAAAGTTGATACACACTAGTGTAACACACTAATAAAGCTGCACAACCCTTCATTAACGGGCCTGGCTTTTTAGCTGAATGGATACTGCAGCTGACTGTGTCTGCAATTTGAATCCATATCTTCCATATCCATATCGTTTAGTCCTTTGGCCTCTGGGGTGAGCGTTAACCATCCTTGTAGCATGAGCTGCATTAGCTTTGTTGTTGTACAGAAGCTGGACAGTCCTGCTCTGTGATCCTTACTACCAGTGTCCATGTGACTGAACCAAATTGCTTCATTTATCATAAATTAAGTAATTAGCAAAAACAAACAAAAGAATGGCACTTTTGAGCCAACTTGAATAACTGCGGAAAATTCCTTCACTGCGACAGCCCTACCAGAAGGTTAACAAGACATGATCTTGTCTGAATCAGTGCCATCAGGATCATAGCACTCATCGCCGAACATGACCATGATCACCCCCTCATTATATATTTCACACTATAAAAAACAGATTTTGATACTGCCATGCTTGTCTCTCTGCCATGCTGGCTCTGAACACAATACCCACTGATTACAGGCAAACACAGTAGAAGTAAATTCCCCCCTTGGAGGCAGACAATTAAGTCTATCTATCTATCAAGCATCAAGGAAAGTGAATATCAACACTCCTAAAGGACAATCAAGGGTGGTATATACTACTCCTGCTGCTTTTCTGTGTTAGCTTCAACCTTAGTTGTTTTATGACACGACTATGAATGCAGGCTCAAGAATAGGACTACTATTAGCCTCCTCTGCATGGACCACATCTGCTCAATTGTGGCTGGATGGTTGCAAAGAGACAGAGGATTACTGGGACTGAAGGGGTTGAACTAACAGATGGCTGCACAAACACAGGGCAGCTTTATACTTAAGGATTTCACAATCCCATGGGAGCAGTGAAGACAAAGAGAAAGAGTAGGACTGTACTGAAGGTAGGACTGTACTGAAGTGTCACATCAACAGAAAGATCCAGATCCAAGACATTCCAGTCACCACATATTCATCTGTATAGAAAGGAACGTGGGACAGCTGCAGACATCAGGACCTGGGAGCTTCTAACAAAGCAAGAAAGAAAAGATTCCACCTGAAGTCCAGAAGCAAGACACTGCGCAACCACAGGATAGAGGAGGGCCAGGTATAAGTGACTATCAAGGACTATCAAGACTGTCCTTACCTATGAGTACACCCCTATGGTGCCTGTCAAGGATTAACTGTTATCCCAGAGTGCAGCAGGGAAGGGCCAGAAAAATCCTGCCAGGGGCACAAGAAGGCTGGATTCAAGGACATTGGCAAGTCACTGAAAATATAGGCCCAAGAGAAGGCACTAAACACCAGGTCACCAGGAACAAGGTCCAGTCGGATCCAAGGTTCAGAGTGCATACATGACTCAGCATTCATCACCTCTCATGAGACGTTGGAGAAACACCAGGGTCTAAGAATAAAACTACAGACAATATGCAGAATGAAAACAAAAGGGGCAAAATGGTCAATGGAGCAACATGGGGCTGTCACTCCTAAGTAAGAATAGCAGCTCCAGCAGATGCCAAGAACCATGAGCAAAACCTCAAGAAAAGTTTAAAGAACTGAAAAAATATTGTTCAGAATCTTCACATGCTAACGCCGCTTGATTGAGAATCCAAGCTTAGGGCAGAGAAACACAAGGATTGCAGAAGTTTCATAAAAATGAGGGAGTAGCCTGCAATCTTTTCACAGTTCTTATGACAGTTTGAACACTGCCTGTCATGCCTGTTCCCTTTCCCTCTCGCTCAACTCTTTCATTTGACATGCACACAGTGCTAAAATGCCAAAAGATTCGGAGAAGGGTTGTAGGGAAGGATAAATTGCTGTAGTTCCTCCGGTTCAGCATATCCCTCAAAGATTCGCCTTTTTAGTAAAGTGCAAGTTATACAACGCAACACCAATTGGTCCATTCTTTTCCACAAAACAAGGCACAACTTCAATACGCCAGCCGACCACCAAAAAAGCGACAAAAGTATTAGAGTTGAAATGTTTTGAAAATTACATGATCTAGATTAGATGATCTAGCATCTGTAAACATATTAAAATACAGTTTTTACCTCTCAATTGTGAATGCATGAGACATGTCTACAGGCTATGCTGACAAGAGAACAATAATGCATTAACAGTAGGACTGGGTATCGTTACCATTACCTATACCAGTACCCTTAAAGTGATACTGATACCAATGGAGTACTTTGTTTAATATTGTTTTTCTCTACCATCATGTGAATGGAAGCAATACTTCCACATTTCATGTATTTATTTTCTCAGACACCACAGGTGTATAGTACAGCCATACTTTACAACGTTTTGGTGGCATCTCAGCACACTGAGCTGCCAACTCCGTCAAATAAGTTGCGCTCGACTTTACCACACCACAGACTGTATGGGTCATAGCTGCTGTGGTATGGGGCCAATCACATGCCACAGTAACTGGCTGTGAGCAAAACCATACAAATAGTCATTTTTTCTACATCTGGCTAAATGAAGGATAGAATACAGGTATTGTTTGACCAGAGAAGTTTTGATACCACTTGATTCTGGGTTACGTCGGATACCAATACCCAGCCCCACTCCTCTACAAGGGCACAATGGAAGTTGCTGTATCCATGCCCTTTGACTGAACAAATGTGACAACTGTGAAAAACCAAAACCATACCCAGCATAAAGATTCATCTCTTTAAATCAAAAGGATAAAATATCATTGGCAAAAAACGTAGATACATTTGTTTAACACAAGCACATCATTCTGTATTCATTCCTACACTGTCATGGCTGTACTTGGTTATTATAAGCCTTCTACGCCTTTTCCATGACTAGTTAGTGTTGTGTTTGTTTAAGCACTGTCTTTTGATGCTGTTAAGAGACAGGATTTGAGGTCCCTTAGGGGACTTGTTGGTTTGTAGAGGCTAGCACAGAAATGCTAGACATGTTCCAATAATCTATCAATGGGCCATGTGAGCTGTAAGGGCATTTGTAGTGAAAACACTGTCTGGTCACAGCAGACACACACACGTACACACTGTGGACACTGGTATTTTTCCATCATGCTTTGATGCTTTGAGATGAGGTGTCAGGCTTGGCTGGGTAGCCTGGCCCTGCCAGTGAGAGCGATGCTGTTTTGTTTTTGTGTTTCTGTCTCCCGCTCTCTCTCTCACACACTCATTGATTCACTCTTCTCCTATTCACTCTCTCATGCTCTAGCTTCCTTCCTCTCTTGGGCTGGCAGAGTACTCCAAACAAAATGGAATTTGGCACATTTGCAAAGACTGTTGAACTGCCATTAAATACGCCACTGCAAGCAAATGCCAGTATGCTCACTGCAGATTGGGGCCTGGTCATTTAATGATGCTCTTGCCAGATGGAGGAGATTTGGAGTTTAAGTGAAAAAACACAATGGAAATTTTAAAAAAAATGTTGGTCACTAACCAGCAAGCCATGGGGAACAAGGATGAGTGCCATATTTTTTGACACAGAAAAGATGAGCATTCTGCATTTTGCTCACATGACAGCAGTCCAGATCATCATCAGTGGTTACAATTTACTACTCACATTGTGTTTTGACAGAGGTGAGAATAAGGTCTGCTGCATACCCATATTTATTGCTAGAGGGCTGCATGAGACTACTGCAGTAACATAAAGCTCCCCGACAACTACACACTAAAAAATAGTACCAACAATGACCACTAACAGCAGCTAAGAATCTTAAGAATTATCGTCAGTCTATGACTAATGTTTGAGTGTCAGCCATGCCTGCATTGCCCACCAAATTGTGGGACAACCTCAAATGTCGGTCCATTCCCACTCCCAACTTGTCAAATACGGCAGCTTGATCAGTGCTCCATTTCTCGAAGCACCCCTTTATATTTGAACGTACCATCAAAGTCTGGAAGCATAGTACAAAGAACAAGAAAGCAACTGCACAGTCCAGCAAGAAATCTACCTGTCTGAAGTCAAGCAAGAAACTATATAGGACGTTGGGTGGGTGGATGGGACAAACAAACCAAGGACTTTCACCAAGGAGACCCAAGGTTTTTGTCCCATGTGAAGTCAACAGTCATTGCTGACTTCTTAAGTGTTAGTCTGTGAACAGCAGTCTGTTGCTGGCTAACATTAGCCTGAAGAGCTGGAAAGGTTAGCGTTGTTTGACGACACCGTTAGCTGCTCCTTCTCCTTGTAGACTGTCTGTTTCCTTTTTACCCTATTCTTGGAATCTGACGCCAACTCCAACTTTATGCAGTCATGTGTCTGAGTGTGTGTGGCTGTGACCAGCGCTGTTGTGGCTGTGACGTTCCGGTCAGTGTGTCTGCTGCGCGCAAGACATGACCATCGTACAGAGCATATGTGTGAATATGACCGGCACAGACTCGTATACGTGACCGGTCAGGACTGGTCACGCTGAAAACCATCCGGTTGCAGCTTCTGGCCAGTCAATCAGTGCATCCCTACTTGTGTGACTACCATATTCATTTTAACCAAAACCATGATGTTTTCCTAAATGTCCCCTC
This sequence comes from Lutjanus campechanus, assembly GCA_027495735.1. Lineage (NCBI taxonomy): Eukaryota > Metazoa > Chordata > Actinopteri > Lutjaniformes > Lutjanidae > Lutjanus > Lutjanus campechanus. Next base: position 19,267 of record JAJHUR010094449.1, on the reverse strand, counting down.
ATAGTTTTGTGCCTTTATTTTGAAAGTCTACCTGGACATTGCATATTCATTATGGCTAACTTGACCATGGAGCTCTGCACATTTATAACCAATGCTCAAGTGGTACCTACAGCATCACATTGTGAAATGTGGGACCACTGCCGTAATTGACAAGTTGAGGGTGCGAACATGTTGCAAATCTCAAGTGGTAGTATAACAGGAATTACATACTGTATCTCCAATGAGATTATAATTGATCAGAAATAGTACGCAAAGAGAGGTTGACTGGTATTATAGCCAATGCATACTGACACAACAAACTGGGTTTGTCTGGAGTATGCTGCCAGCTCTCCACTTTGTCTTGCCACACTTCCACACAGAATAGATAGGACCATCATGAAAAGAACAGGTCTCTTGAGCACCTGAATAATACAAAACCAAAGGAACACACCATGTCTTCAGTAGGTTATCCTGTTGATCAAGTGATGAGAACATGGACACCAAAATCATTCATGTCATCCTGGGTAGATCCTTGGCTCCAGTGCTTCATACCAGTAGGCTCCATGCTGACGCAAACACATAAGCATACCACTCTGTTGCGCGATAGCAGGATCCATGTCATTTATCCCACGCAGCCCCGCCTATACATGAAACAAACCATTGACACACAGGCACCAGAAAATGATTAGTTGGTAAATCTGTCAATCATCACTCTGTGCTTGTTGTCATGAAAATAACAACTGTGCGATATACTTCAAATTATCACCCACACTGGTAGCTCCTGTGTAGGATTAATTATGCTTTAAGGAAATGCATATGCAAAGAAATGCAGCAAATCTACATGTTTCTATGTATCCTACCACAAAGTTCAAGTGATCTTCTGCACTGACTTTTGTACATTTCACTTCAAAATCACAACCATTACTGAAACATCTTAACATTTTATCTAATATATTTTGCTTTCATTATTAACTAAGGTAATAGTATGGTACTTGTAGAGGGCAAAAGCTTAACCACAGTTAATTAAAATTATTACAATATTTTTGTGTTTTTGCATTGTTTTATGTCTATTTCCAAAATAATATAATCTCCATGACTAATTTCTTGTCTTTTTTTAAATTTTTTTATCATACAGTGACTTCCACAAATGCCTATTAGTCAAATAATCTCTTAAAGACCAATGACTTCTAACATCTATGTCCTATCAGGCTAACCTTAATTTATAATGGACTTACCATCACAAAGTTTATATCTAATACAATGATCCCAAAAACTGTATTAGTTGTATTATTATTTACTTTCAATTTATTTATTTATATTATTTATTTTTATTTACTATGAACTTTCAAAAACACAAGCATGGCCTGAGAGTTGTGTGTGACTACAAGAGTGTAGCTTCCTGACCAGGGGTCTCATTTATAAAAAAATATTCTTAGATTTTATACCTGAACTTAGTCTTGAGATCATTCGCTACATTTGACATTGAGCATAAAAAACCTGATTGATTGCCTGACAATCAGCGATTTTCCTTATATAATGCAGCACAAAAAGTGTTTAGTTTAGAAAGAAAACTTTATGGAAGATGAGATCACAGAGACGGTAGAGGAGATTTAAGACTGGCAACGTCTTTTATTCTGTGGACTGAATCGTGGGTTGACAAACAAAACCAGACACGTAACTCCTGTCACAGTGTTCAAAAAGCTAATGTGGGTTTGGGCACATACGCATCCAAAACTGTAACACCCCTACGTAAAGTCTAGACTCTAGTTAGAAATAACATCTTTTCCACATTAAAGTAAGGTTTTATATATAACTACTTATACAAGGTTTTAGTCATATTTAAGATCGAAATTGATCATAACTCTGTTTTATAAATGAGGCCCCGGTATCACACACCCTACCCACGGGAGTCTGTCTTCTAAAATGTCCTTGTGGAAAAATGTTCCCATTGCAGAGCACGAGCCCATTATGGCAATATGGATGACTCCATAGCCAGATATTATAGAGACAGAGGTCAGGGTTAATGGCAACCTCTAGATTTATTGGTATTGAAAGAGTCTCTTCCTCTCCTAGAGGTGACCCCTCCCCACTGTAAATAGATTTCTACAAAAGAGGAGCTTATTGAATTTAATTAACCTTCAACAGCAAACTCTTGCTCTATCAAAAATAAGCTGTTTTATCAAAACTTTGGGGCCCTTTGTGACTCAAAGGCGGCCACATCGAATGCATGGTTCATAAATTATTGACAGTTCTATGATTTTTCATATACAGCATTAGAGGATGTGCAGGACAAGTATTTTTAGGGTATTAAACAGTATAAAGTGAATCTAAAACACATATTTTTCATAGAATTCTGTTTGTGAATGACTGAACTAGTAATCATAAATTGGCCAATGAGCTAAATTTGCTTACATCCAAACTTTAACAATCATTGTGTAGAAACAAAAATATGCAGTAAATCCCAGTGAAAATGACCTTAATGTACCATCTAAAAATCAATGCCTTCCATGTTGAGAGAGGCACGCCTGCCGATACTGGCTCTCACTCTGCAGCAGGCTGTTTAATAGGTCAGTGTGGAGAGTCCCTGGTGCTGAGTCCCTGGTGCTGAGATGAAGTCTAATAAACTTACGTAATGAATATAAAATGGATTTTTTTTAAAGAGCCCTTCATCTAAATTGAAAATATGCTACTTCTTTAAGTCAATGCCTTTTAAAAGCTACAGCACTTTTTAACCTGAATAAATCTTGTAGTTCCATTATCCACCATTCTTTCTGCATGTTTTTCAAAGAGACGAGGTGTCTTTTACTATTACTGATACATTTGGCTTTGATAGAAGCCTTTGATGACAGATGTAATGAATTATTTAAAATGGCAGAATGTAATCCCTGCACATCTGTCAGAACTTTAAATTTCAAAAACTGTGATGACCTCTACAGTAAACCTGACATAGGAACAGATGGATGTCAGGCTCTTTCATACAGTACATGGATCACTGTCACTGCACCATGTAGTCCATTGTCTACAATGGGTTTAGTGCAATGGAAAGACTGAGTGTGATAAAATAGACATATATTTATATTTATTGTTGCCTGTAAGTGCACTAATATATTTCAGGTTTGAATCCAACACAAGGTTCATCTGATTTACTGTCACTAACATGTCAACAAAGTGTTGAATTTTTAAGTTGCTACTGACATTATCCAGTAACTACATTTTTATGTGTAGAAACTGTTGGGTTTTTGACACTACACTTAGCTCAGGGCTAAAAGCATCATAAGGGCTTTTCACTCTGCATTTAGCCCCAGGTTAAGAGAGCGATTAGCCCCATGCTATGAGAGGTGTTAGCCTAGGCTGAAGGAGCTTTCACACTGGTACAATCCTGGAACATTCCAAAGTGGGCTAACCCAGGCTTTAGCCAAGGGCTAGTTGGCCCTGCTCTAAAGCAGGGTTTGCCCCGAGTTTCCAGGGTTATCCCCTGGCTAAACCCAAGGCTAAAAGCTGCAACTGTGAAACATTGCAAAAGATTAAAAGAAGATAATCCAGGTTAATGCAAAATACCCGTGTGGGTGTACAGAGGCTTTAACCCAGAGCTAGAAGAAGGGCAGTGTGAAATTATCTCAGGATTAACTCTTAGCCCAGGGATAAGGATAGCCTTGGGCTAAGAATATGCAGTGTGAAACGTCCTTTAGAATCTTCTTAGCGCCAGGCTAAGATAGCTTTCAAACTGGCACAATCCTGGAACATTTCAAAGTGGGCTAACCCCACATTTAGCCAAGGGCTTGCTGGCCCTCCTCCAGAGCAGGGTTAGCCCTGAGTTTGTGGGGTTATCCCCTAAAAATTGACTAAGCCCAGGAGTAAACAGTGCCAGTGTGAAACGGGGCTACAAGAGTGGAGTAGTCACAGAACATTCTAAAATGTTCACATCAGTTATCTGTGTGAAAAGGGGCTAAGTTAGCCCAAGGTTAGCTCTTAGCCCAGGGTTAAGGATAGCCCAGGGCTAAGAGTATGCAGAGTGAAAAGCCCTTTAGAATCTTCTTAGCCACCAGCTAAGAAAGTGTTCACACTGGCACAAACCTGGCATATTCCAACATGAGCTAACCCCAACTTTAGCCTAGGGCTTGCTGGCCCTGCTCCAGGCTTAGCCCGATGTTTGCAGAATTATTATCTCCTAAAAATTGAGTGAACACGGGGCTAAAAAGTGCCAGTGTGAAACAGGGCTGAAAGCTGTTTAAGAGTAGTCACATGTCAGTTTAAGATATAAACATTAGTTAAGTGTTCCATGCATATTTAACCCAGGGCTAGCAGTGAAGTGCAGTGTAAATCATTTAACCCAGGACTTAGGTTAACCCTGGGTTAACATTAGGGCTTTTCACACTGCACTTAGCCCAGGGCTGAGAACCTTCCTTGCCCCAGGGTTGCAGGGTTATCCCCTGAAAATCGACTAAATGAAAGGCTAAAATAACAGTGTGAAACGGGGCTTAAGTCTGAATAATCAACTGTCATTCTAGAATAACCCTGGCCTAGTAGAATGCAGTGTGAATCTATAGTCCTGAACTCAAGTTAATCCTGGGTTAACAATTGATGTGTGAAAAGGGGCTAAATTGTCCTAGGGTCAATTCTTAGCTAAGCATAGCCCTCAGATTTTACTGCTTTTTCCTTCCTTTGGTGCCATCTGGTAGTAGTATCAAGCTGCACCCCACTATCTCTTGCACCAATCCCACCAACGCCCCCACAACTTCCTATCCCAACACCTGTCCCCCATGCCCACGTGTACGCACACATGCACACACACACAGACACACACACACACACACACACACACACACACACACACACACACACACACACACACATAAACATAATTCTACATGCAGTAAATTTTGGAATGAGGTTCAATTGTTGTTGGCGTTAGCTAGCTGTCTGTTGGGGTCTTCTGTCTGGAACAGATTACAAAAATGACACTATCCAATGTGGAGAGTGGAAGACAACCACTTCCACCTCTGCGGGAAGCCTCATAAGAAATTGATGGACAGCTGTATGAATTTTTAATCTTCCTTTTGACTAGTCTGACTATTTTAACAACAGGCTCCATGCTGCCATGGTAGTTGACATTCTTGTTCCCCAAAGTCCATCTGTGGCTCCTGCAGGAAGACTTTGCAGGTCATGCAGGTTGTGAAAGATTGCGGGCTAACATTGGTTTGTCTCGGTGGGCCAATGGTCATGACCATGTGTGGTCTGGTTCCAGTATTAGACAGCTGCAGTAGAGAAAGAAGTGAGGGTTCATTTTCCAAGAATGTTTTGGAATTGTATGACAAGCAGTTAGTAAGGCTTATTGTTATTACCTCCACCAAGGAGCTTATACTTTGGTGCTGTTTGTTTTTTTATCAGCAAAATTACGGAAAAACCACTGGCCCAATTTTCATGAAACTTGGTGGAAGAGTGAAGCATGGGCCAGGGACGAATCCATTGAAATTTGGAACAGATCCAAATCACAGATTTTTTTTATTTCACTTTGAAAGATTGGGAAATTGGCCATGGTAATAAATGCCATACATTTTAAAATCCAGCGGTGGGTAGTAAAAGTCAATAGTAACTAAACAGCCAATTGAAACAATACAATGACTCTATATCACAATCCACATGCTAGAACCGCTACAATTGCCACAATTGCAACACTGCTTTGTTCTCAAACGAAGGTGAGGCTATAGAAACGTAGATCCACACATATAATGCAACTAATTAGACTCTCACTCACAACCAAATTTGAATTGTCTGAAGTAAACTCCACCATATTAAGGAAAAATATTCAAACTTTATGCTGCACGACAACAAGCAATAACACTGACCGTGAATTTTGAGGTGGCATATTTGCAAATCATAGAAGAGTGGACTGTTGGCCTTGTCCGAGAGCCAAGTGCAGTGGAGATGACCGCTGTTTTGACACCATGTTCAGCCACTGGGAAAATGCAGTTTGCCAGTGTGGATGGTTTGAGACCGACAAGCCAAGTACCAGCACGGCAAACAATTATTTTCCCAACAGCAACATATTGTAGAAAGGTTTGTAGACGTACCCCTTTAGTCATCAGGGGAGAAAAGCTTAAATTCTATAATTCTGTTCCCTGTGGTAGTTGGAGTCATGGATGTGTATCACATCTTCAAGTGAGATGTGAAACACATGTGCCAAGAAAGCTTTGGTAAACCGTAGAAATGTCTTCTGTCACAATATCCCCTCCAAGATTATTTTCTATTATCTCTGCACGACGACGTTTACTTTTTTTTGTTTTCTAGATTGTACCTCATTTCATTCAATAAAGAATTATTGAAGAGAGAAGAAAAGTTCTTCCAAGCTAACAAGTATAAAAAGACATTTGTACTACACGCAAATCTACAAAGTTTATACTCTGAAAAAGGAGGGTTAAGAAAATATCTAAGTACATCAAATTTGGACTTTCTGGCTTAATGTTGGGTTTTCTGAACACATGAAAACTGTACAACACCCCCTCCATTCCCCAGATGATAATAATGATGATAATGAAGACAGTCGTTATTGTCTTTTCCACAATAACATGTAAAAGACCAGTCAGTGTTCAAATATATTTTATTTTTGTTTCCGAGGTTTTGATCCGTTCACACTTCTTCTCACAGTGCCATGTCATCCATATCACCTGGTCCCATTCTTGAAGATTGGACCAGCCGGGGGCAGAATGAACAGCCAAGGAGATGGGGGAGTAGTGTTTTACCTAGAAATATAGAAAAATACATTACGCTACGAATTTTGACATTTACGTCTAATCAGTTACCAAATAAAAAAAAAACATTTCACAATTTATTCCTGTTGCTCTTACCTTGGCAAGAACTCCAGAGTCTGACAGATGGCATCAGAGGAAGCATTAACCCACTATTTGAAGCGTTACTTTCTCCAGGCACTCACTGGACCACTTCAGCAAATGTGCTTAATGGTTTAAGACACCACCTGTACAGTGTAGCATCGGTCATGAATAATGCGTTATCTGAGGCAGTATGCATAATTCAGAACAGGCTCGTATAGGCTTACCCGCTACTGCAACTGCGGTCTTGTTAGCCGTGACCCCTTATGTCAAGGTGTTAGACAAGCCAGAAATTATACTATTTGTTTTTTTTAATCTGCGCTCCACAATGAGTTTATAGATTTCCCTTTCATTTGATGTTTTTGTATCATGGGAAAAACTCAAATAATCAAATTTGATGTGACTTGGACAAGAAAATTCCACACGTTACAGAGAAGCAGAATGAATAAGTAACATTATTAATGGGGTAGGGAAGGCATACATTAAATCCTCATTCCAAATGGCTGCTCCCTCTGAGCACTGATGGGTCCTTTTGTTTGCTTCAGTGTTAGCTGTCGCAAATTTACAGCTCTTAAAGTCCACGTGAAGTTAAACTGAAGGCTTTTTTTGCTACAGCATACATACATGCTATGTTAGCTGCTGCTATGTAAGTGAAAGGTGTATATCGTTATCTGTGTATAGATTTGATAAATTTACCTGTGCTTTTTGAGCTGCTGTAACATGTGAATTTCCCCAGTATAGAATCAATAAAATTTATCTTAACTTTCATAAGTCAATATCTTATTTTTTCCCGCTCGAGTATTGCCATCAGCCCCAAAAATCCAGCATTGTTTGGCCTCTAGTATCTCTGTTCTATAATAAAACATATTTTTTAAAAATCCCTTTTGACTGAAAAGGAGATTACTTTTTTCCCCGACCTTTATCCCTACACTCTGATCGCCTTACTTTTATTTATACTCTTAGACTATGAGTTATCTGAGCTCCAAACTCCACAAAAACATTGATAAGTATAATTCTCTGAACTTTAGGGCACATATCACCACATCATTAAAGGAAAATCAAGTTTGGCCGACCGTGGATAAGCGGCTGAAAGAGATGGATGGAACAGAGGAGGAAGATAATAAATAAAGAGAAATTGAGGAGCTGGAAAGGTCAGACTGTCAGACTGTTAAACGGACTATGTGGTCCGTTATCTGTTTTCAGTCCTGGCGTGGTCCCCTGATACAGTTGCTGGATCCCTCTTGCAGGTCACATATGGACAATATGTGCCTGAGTCATGATTACTGTCTGCAGAATATGTTTCTAGCTGATATTTCACATTAGACACTATTCATTTAAGGCCAGACAGACGTTTTTGAGCACTTTGAGGAGGATTTTAGGGGGCTAACAACGCCCCCTAGCTGTAAAACAGGCCTTGAATTGCTACAGTCTCAGTCTACATGTCTAAAGCCCACAGAGAGCTGTGTCTTGATATTATTTTTGTCCCGTTCATGTGGGTGGATAGTTAGCCCAGCTCAGCCAGGAGAGTGATGTGTCATGGGCTGAGAAATAGCACCAGCAAGTAGAAATACATATTTTCGTGATATGCACTGGATGCTTTCACTGCATGGTTGGGGGCCATTTTTGGATTTTGCATCCAGTGTTTAATACACTTAAAGTGAAAAGAAACTATTTAAGTTCTTCAGTGGGGATGCATCCAAACTGCAATATGGCCAAGGGCAATATCCAAATCACAGAACCAGAACCAGTGATTTTTTTGAAAGAGGAAAAGTGTGTGAGAAAGGCTTTCAATTAAAATACATTTTTAATGCAAAAATGATCATTCCCATTAATCATATTGCATGTCACAATTTCAGGAAAAATAATCACAATGTGACTTTTTTTTATCCCCTTCGCGCAGCCCTAATCTTCACATCACAAAACGTGCTGAACAGATAAATCAGGAATTAATAAATAATTATAAGGAATAGTTTGACATTTTAAGAAATATGCTCCTTTGTTTATATATATATATGTATATATATATATATATATATATATATATACATATATGTATGTGAAACAGAGGTTAGAGTCCTGCCCGGGTTTGGTATCTGCAAGTACGGGTTAAAAGCATAATCATATAAATTTATGGTAAAATGTGGATTTTTTTTTCCATGAAAAATCTAAAATAAAAATTGAATCCACTAAATCCACTAATATTATCAAGCCTAATCAGCCCACGAGACAACCTTTGACTCCCTAAATTCACATCTGGCCAAATAACAGGACGTCACTGATCCAACAGTGATGTAAGAGCCAGTCAACAGGAACGCCCAGGAAGTCGGATATCTGATTTGGAGGAACCTCAAAATCCAAGGTGACTGTTTAGTGTATCAACAGTTATGAAAGATGTAGTAATATGCCATTTATTATATCAGTCATTAAATCAGTTTTACTCACAGTACTGTCCAATTTCTACGTGTCTATGTCTCTGTGAACATCTTTCATCGAGGGTTTCATCTTCGGTTTCCGATTTGTACCGTAACGTGGTCATTCTCGTCATTCCCAGCTCCGACTTCCAACATCCAAAGTAAAAGGAACACAGCATTCTATTGGCGGGTCCAGATTGGACTTGGATATAATAGCAGGGAGCGGGTCAGGAACGGGACTCAGCTTTGCAGGTGCGGGAGGTTTGCAAAAATGAACCCATGACACGATTCTCCAAATCCACAATTCGATGTGACTTTTGATTCTGAGGTCACAATTCAATACAATTTTTTTAATTTAAACATTATTTTTAGCACTGACAGCTATACAATTGTTAAAATCTTTTCTTTTACAAATTCTTCTGTAAAAGCTCATCTATATGATATCAAGCGTGATATAATCAGTCCCAACAGGAAGTTGCGATGTTGTGATCACAATTTAAGCAACTTCAACCAATCCCTGTGACTTCTGTGCGACCTTGCTATTTTGTCCAAACTCTATCAATGCTCTGTGCACTTTTATTTTGTAATTTTGTGCATGCTCAGCGCTTTTGGCTGAGTTTGAGTGCCAAAAAGATTTTGCTTCTTTGTGTAATACCCCCCATGTGCACTTCTTCATCTACAAATAAAGAGTTGTTTTTTTTTGTAAGGTTACTCAGAACACTCAGAATAGAGGGCAGTTTTATTTTCCCTCGAACAAGCTGACTTTGATCTTAATGAATTACACGCACACACAAAAAAGTATCCGAATACAGATACTTTCTTTTGCAATTTCTTTGCAAAAAAAAAAAAACAGGGACAAGTAGAGAAACTCTTGCATACTGTCTCACTTTCTGCTGATATACGACCTGCATCAGATCCACCTGACCAGACCAGAGATATTTTCAATGTTGCAAAAAAAACACTGCAACATGCATCACTTTTTTTTTGTTTGTTTTGTTTTTTAGAGAAGCTGCCATGATATCAGGCATTTTAGGATGCAACAATCCCAAAAACAGCCTGCAAAAAGCTGCAGGGACTGTATAATGGACGCTGAGCTACACTGTGTCGTCTTTTGAAGAGTTGGACACGTGCTGGATGCTGCAAGAAGGCAGAGGTGGAGAGAGGAAAAAACTGCAGAACTGCAGACTCTGCCTTTGATTTTGATTATGGAAACTCAAATCTGATTTCATTCAATGTTCAGTTTGATATTGAAACACCTCTGTGTGCAGGACACTGACGGAGAGTACTTGTTAGTAGGATTCATTCTGTTGGGTGGTTTTTGGTTTTGCACATGAGATTTGTTGACAATGAAAAACATATATATACAGTAGAGCTGCAACGATTAATTGAATAATCGATTACTGATCGATACTTAAGTTAATCACCAAGTATTTTGATAATCGATTAATCGGTTTGAGTCATTTTTAAAAGAAATACAGTCAAAATTCTCTGATTTCAGCTCCTTAAATGTGAATATTTTCTGTTTTCTTTACTCCTGTCTGACAGTAAACTGAGTATCTTTTGAGTTGAGGACAAAACAAGACACTTGAGGACGTCATTTCAAGTTCTGGGAAACACTGATTGATATTTTTCACTATTTTCTGACATTTTATACACCAAACATCTAATTTATTAAGCAAGAAAATAATCGACAGAAAACTCAACTATGAAAATAATCATTATTTGCAGCCTTAAACTACAGTTTATATACAGTATATCAACTTCCATGCATTCTAACTGAATTAGTTTCAGTGGACAGAAATATTTTGGGTAAAGTGAAGCACCGCTGGGAGCTGTGATTGATCCTTTTCATCCTGCCACACTGCTGCTATTTGTCCTGCGTCATCATCATGCAGACGCATTTAAAAAACAAAAACAAATAAAAAAAAAACACTAAAAATAAATGAAGCGCACAAATGTATGTCCTGCAGCTGTGTGTGTGTAAGTCAGCTCCTTCTCTTGTTTACATGACGTTCCAGAAATGTGGATTTTGCTGCATGTAAACGCAGCGAACGCTGTGGAGCGAAACGCTTCTGCAGTGAAATGAATGAGGGTCACAGGAGGAGGAGGAGGTGGAGGAGGGGGAGGAGGAGGGGGAGGGGTGTGGGGGA